>SZWC01002608.1:158870-182180 GCA_023375785.1 Penium margaritaceum
TGGTCAGAAACACACTGGTCAGAAACACACTGGTAAGAAACACACTGGTCAGAAAGACAGTGGTCAGAGACACAGTGGTCAGAAACACACTGGTCAGAAACACAGTGGTCAGAAACACAGTCGTCAAAAACAAAGTGGTCGGAAACACACAGGTCGGAAACACAGTGGTCAGAAACACACTGGTCCGGAACACAGTGGTCAGAAACACACTGGTATGAATCACACTGGTCAGAACACAGTGGTCACAAACACACTGGTCAGAAACACACTGGCCAGAAGCACAGTGGTCAGAAACACACAGGTCAGAAACACACTGGACAGAAACACAGTGGTCAGCAACACACTGGTCACAAACACAGTGGTCAGATACACACTGGTCAGAAACACACTGGTCAGAAACACACTGGTCAGAAATACAGTGGTCGGAAACACTGTGGTTAGAAACACACTGGTCAGAAACACACTGGTTAGAAACACAGGGATCAGAAAAGCACTGGTCAGAAACACACTGGTCAGAAACAGACTGGTCAGAACAACACTGGACAAAAACACACTGGTCATAAACACAATGGTCATAAACACAGTGGTCAGAAACACAGTGGTCAGAAACACACAGGTCAGAAACACAGTGGTCAGAAACACCGTGGTCATAAACATGCTGGTCAGAAACAAAGAAGCCAGAAACACAGTGGCCATAAACACAGTGGTCATAAACACACTGGTCAGAACCACAGTGGTCGGAAACACACTGGTCAGAAACACAATGGTCTGAAGCACAGTGGTCAGAAACACACTGGTTAGAATTACAGTGGTTAGAAACACACTGGTCGGAAACACAGTGGCCAGAAACACACAGTTCAGAAACACACTGGTCAAAACAAAGTGGTCAGAAACACACTGGTCAGAAACACACTTGTCAGAAACACAGTGGTCAGAAACACAGTGGTCAGAAAGAAAATGGTCAGAAACACTCTGGTCAGAAACACAGTGGTTATAAACACAGTGGTCAGAAACACACTGGTCAGAAACACACGGGTCAGAAACAAAGTGGTCGGAAACACACTGGTAAAAAACATAGTGGTCAGAAACACAGTGGTCAGAAACAAAGTGGCCAGAAACACAGTGGTCAGAAACACACTGGTCAGAAACACACTGGTCAGAAACCTAGAGGTCAAAAACACAGTGGTCAGAAACACACTGGACAGAAACACAGTGGTCAGGAACATACTGGCCAGAAACACACTTGTCAGAAACACAGTGGTCAGAAACACACTGGTCATAAACACACTGGTGAGAAACACAGTGTTCAGAAACACAGTCGTCAGAAATACACAGGTCAGAAACACACTGGTCAGAAAGACAGGGGTAAAAAACACAGTGGTCAGAAACATAGTGGTCAGAAACACAGTGGTCAGAAACACACTGGTCAGAAACACAGTGGTCAGAAACACAGTGGTCAGAAACACAGTGATCAGAAAAAACATGGTCAGAAAGACACGGGTCGGAAACACAGTGGTCAGAAACATTCTGGTGATAAACACAATGGTCAGAAACACACAGGTCAGAAACACAGTGGACATAAACACAGTGGTTAGCAACACAGTGGTCAGAAACACAGTGGTCAGACACACACTAGTCAGAAACACAGTGGTCAGAAACACGGTGGTCAGAAACAAACTGGTTTGAAACACAGTGGTCAGAAACACACCGGTCAGAAACACAGTGGTCAGAAGCACACTGGTCAGAAACACAGTGGTCTGAAACACACAGGTCGGGAACACAGTGGTCAGAAACACACTGGTCAGAAACCTAGAGGTCAAAAACACAGTGGTCAGAAACACAGTGGTCAGACACACACTAGTCAGAAACACAGTGGTCAGAAACACGGTGGTCAGAAACAAACTGGTTTGAAACACAGTGGTCAGAAACACACCGGTCAGAAACACAGTGGTCAGAAGCACACTGGTCAGAAACACAGTGGTCTGAAACACACAGGTCGGGAACACAGTGGTCAGAAACACACTGGTCAGAAACCTAGAGGTCAAAAACACAGTGGTCAGAAACACAGTGGTCAGACACACACTAGTCAGAAACACAGTGGTCAGAAACACGGTGGTCAGAAACAAACTGGTTTGAAACACAGTGGTCAGAAACACACCGGTCAGAAACACAGTGGTCAGAAGCACACTGGTCAGAAACACAGTGGTCTGAAACACACAGGTCGGGAACACAGTGGTCAGAAACACACTGGTCAGAAACCTAGAGGTCAAAAACACAGTGGTCAGAAACACAGTGGTCAGAAACACAGTCGTCAGAAACACAGTGTTCAGAAGCACACTGGTCAGAAACACAGTGGTCAGAAATACGGCGGTCGGAAACACGCTGCTCAGAAACGCACTGGTCAGAAACACACTGGTCAGAAACACAATGGACAGAAACACGCTGCTCAGAAACGCACTGGTCAGAAACACACTGGTCAGAAACACAATGGACAGAAACACAGTGGTCAGAAACACACTGGTCAGAAACACACTGGTCCGAAACACAGTGGTCAGAAACACACTGGTCAGAAACACAATGGACAGAAACACAGTGGTCAGAAACACACTGGTCAGAAACACACTGGTCCGAAACACAGTGGTCAGATACACACTTGTCAGAAACACAGTGGTCAGAAACACACCGGTCAGAAACACAGTGGTCAGAAGCACACTGGTCAGAAAATCAGTGGTCAGAAACACAGTGGTCAGAAATACAGGGGTCAGAAACACGGTGGTCAGAAACAAACTGGTTTGAAACACAGTGGTCAGAAACACACCGGTCAGAAACACAGTGGTCAGAAACAAACTGGTTTGAAACACAGTGGTCAGAAACACACCGGTCAGAAACACAGTGGTCAGAAACACACTGGTCAGAAACACACTGGTAAGCAACACCGTGGTCAGAAACACACTGGTCATAAAAACACTGGTCACAAACACAGTGGTCATAAACACACTGGTCAGATACACAGTGGTCAGAAACACAGTTGTCAGAAACACACAGGTCAGAAACACAGTGGTCAGAGATACACTGGTCAGAAACACATTGGTCAGAAACACCATGGTCAGAAACACAGTGGTCAGAAAAACAGTGGTCAGAAACACATTGGTCAGCAACACACGGGTAAGAAGCACAGTGGTCATAAACACACTTGTCAAAAACACAGTGGTCAGAAACACACTGGTCAGAAACAGATCGGTCAGAAACACAGTGGTCAGAAACACAGTGGTCAGAAACACAGTGGTCACAAACACAGTGGTGAAAAACACCGTGGTCAGAAACACAGTGGTCAGAAACACGGTGGTCAGAAACACAGAGGTCAGAAACACAGTGGTAAGAAACACAGTGGTCAGGAACACAGTGGTCAGAAATACAGTGGTCAGAAACACAGTGGTCAGAAACACAGTGATCAGGAACACAGTGGTCAGAAGCACAGTGGTCAGAAACTCACTGGTCAGAAACACACTGGTCAGGAACACAGTGGTCAGAAACACATTGGTCAGAAACATAGTGCTCAGAAACACAGTGGTCAGAAACACAGTTGTCAGAAACACAGTGGTCAGAAACACAGTGGTCAGAAACACACTTGTCAGAAACACAGTGGTCAGAAATACACTGGTCAGAAACACACTGGTCAGAAACACAGTGGTAAGAAACACAGTGGTCAGAAACACACTGGTCAGAAACACAATGGTCAGAAACACAGTGTTTGGAAACACACTGTTCAAAAACACAGTGGTCAGAAACACAGTGGTCAGAAACACACTGGTAAGAATTACAGTGGTCAGAAACACACTGGTCAGCAACACATAGGTCAGAAACACAGGGGTCAGAAATATTGTGGTCAGAAAAAAACTGGTCAGAAACCCACTGGTCAGAAACACATTGTACGGAAACACACTGTTCAGAAACACAGTGGTCAGAAACACACTGGTCATAAACACACTGGTCTGAATTACAGTGGTCAGAAACACACTGGTCAGAAACACATTTGTCAGAAACACAGGGGTCTGAAACAATGTGGTCAGAAAAAAACTGGTCAGAAACCCATTGGTCAGAAACACACTGGTCAGAAACACAGTGGTCAGAACACAGTGGTCAGAAAAACAGTGGTCAGAAACACACTGGTCAGAAACACACTGGTCAGAAACACTGTGTTCAGAAACACAGTGGCGAGAAACACACTGGTCAGACACGGTGACATGTACATCCTTTGGTTGGTCACTGTGCACGGTAGCCACACCGTGCCACCACTTGTCGAAGGTCTTTGTACTTGCTAGTCGATACCGAGTATTCCCAAACCATTTTTTCTACCTCTGCCCATTTTTTACTTGTATTATGAGTTGTGAATGATGACCACACACACTAAACTTCTTTGGTCATGAGCACTGATGTATGCCTACTTGGGTATGTCATTGTGCACGGTAGCCACACTGTGCCGATACATACGAAAAATCTTTGTACTTGCTAGAAGATACATAGTGTTTTGAAACCATGTTTCCCCCCCCCCCCCCTGACCATTTGTGACTCACGTTATGAGTTGTGAACGTTGATCATCCATATTGAAATGCTTTGGTCATGGTTAGTGACATATGCCTAGTTTGGTTTGTCACTGTACGTGGTTACCACGCTGTGTCACTACGTATTGAAGGTCTTTGTGCTTTCTAGTTGATAGCTAGTGTTCCTTAACCATTGTCACCCCCCCCCCCGACTATCAGGTACTCGTGTTGTGAGTTGTCAACGCTGACCACATGAAGTGAAATTCGTTAGTCATGGTCAGTGACGTATGCATACTTTGGTTGGTCACTGTGCATGGTAGCCATGCTGTGCCACTACATATCGAAGGTATTTGTACTTGCTAGTCGATAACTAGTATTCACAAACCATTATCATCCACCCTGACCATATGTGACTCGACTTATGAGCTGTCAAAGGTTACCACACATGGTGACATTCTTTGGTCATGGTCAGTGACATGCATACCTTGGTTGGTCATCGTGCATGGTATCCACACCGTGCCACAACGTATTGTAGCTCCTTGTGCTTGCTATTTGATACTTGGTGTTCCAAAACCATTGTTTTCCCCTCTAACCATTTGTGACTCGTATTATGAGTTGTCCATGTTGACCAGACACAACGGATTTCTTTNGTACTTCGGTTGGTCACTGTACATTGTAGCCAAACTGTGCCACTACACATTGAAGGTATTTGTACTTGCTAGTCAATGACTGGTATTCACAAACCATTATCTTCCACCCTGGCCATTTTTTACTCGAGTTATGAGCTGTCAAAGTTTACCACACATGGTGACATTCTGTGGTCATGGTCAGTGACATGCATACCTTGGTTGGTCATCGTGCATGGTATCCACACCGTGCCACAACGTATTGTAGCTCCTTGTGCTTGCTATTTGATACTTGGTGTTCCAAAACCATTGTTTTCCCCTCTAACCATTTGTGACTCGTATTATGAGTTGTCCATGTTGACCAGACACAACGGATTTCTTTCGTCAAAGGCAGTACATATGCCTACTTTGGTCCGTCATCGTGCATGGTAGCCACACCGTGCTACTACTGACTGAAGGTCGCTGTAATTGCTAGTTGAGAACTGATATTCCCAAACAATTGTTTCCTCCCCTCCTATTTGTGACTCGTGTTATGGTTGGTCAACCACCCATCTTGAAATTCTCTGGTCCTGGTCAATGACATATGCCTAGTTTGGATGTTTGGTGTGCATATTAGGCACACCGTGCCACTACGTATTGAAGTTAATTGTCATTTCTAGTCTACGCATAGGATTCCCAAACCATTGTCTCTCCCTTTGACCATTCGTGACTCGTGTTATGAGTTGTCAATGTTGAACACAAAGTGGACTTCTTCGGTCATATTCAGCAATGTATTCATCCTTTGGTTGGTCACTGTGCACGCTAGCCACACCGTGCCACTACTTGTTGAAGTTCTTCGTACTTGCTAGTTCATAACTATGGTTCCTAACCTATTGTTTCCCCCTCTGACCATTTGTGACGCGCGTGATGAGTTGTCAATGTTGACCACGCACTGTGAAAATCGTTTGGTCATTGTTACTGACATATGCCAACTTAGGTTTGTCACTAGTGTTCCCAATCCATGGTTTCCCCCACTGACCATTTGTGACTCGTGTTATGAGTTTTCAACATTGACCACATACTGTGAAATCCGTTTGGTCATGGTCTGTGACATATGCCTACTTTGGTTTGTCAGTGTACATGGTTACCACGCCGTGTCATTCCGTATCAAAGGTCTTTGTGCTTTCTTGTTGACACCTAGTGTTCCCAAACCATTGTTAGCCCCCTCTGACTATCTGTGACTCGTGTTGTCAGTTGTACATGTTGACCACATGAAGTGAGATTCTTTGTTCATGGTCAGTGTGTCAAGCGGAGATCCACCGCGCCTCTGCTGAGGAGAAGATGGATCCACGGAGAAGGAATCGCTGCTTCCCAGAGATCCGCGGAACGAGGCTTCCGCGGCCAGAGATCCGCGGAGAAGGACAACAGGGGGACCATGGAGTACCGGAGAACGCGCAAGGCATGCTGGCTCACGCAATAAGAATGCGGTAGAGCGTGGGTTGGCGCGGAATCCGGCAGGGGTGAAGGAAAGAGGCGGGAGAGATGCCGCGAGGAAGCAGGAATGGACGATGATCTATCAACGGCTAGGAGTGGTTGCGGAGAAGCCAAGACGGGCGGGATAGCAGGGTGAGAATCCGCGGTGAGAAGGGAACATGAGCCAAGCCGCGGAGAAGATGGAGCGCCGGACGTGCAGAAACACACGATGTCAGGGCCAGAGGTCAGGCACGAGCTCGACCAATGAGGGCTCAAAAGGGACAGCGGTAATCAAGGAGGAGACCGGGAAGACGCACTGCGCGAAGACGAAGATTCAAGGAAGAACACAAGATCGGGAGCGTCCAAGCCGCGGAGTAGATGAAGATGTAGTAGTAGAACAGGGAAATGTAGTAGTGAGGTGTGTGTGTGTGTCAAGGACCGGACCCGCGGTGCATGTAGCGCACCGCGCGGACTCCAAGAAAGGGAAAAGAGTGATGGATGGTGTCAGAGAGGGCTGGCTTGGATAGATATAAAGTAGTGGTGTAGCGGAGGGACAAGTGTGATCTGACCGATGACCAGAGATGCTTACCTTTGCCTGATCATGTGCAATTTGAGCTAACACAAGCCTATTTTCCACTCATGAGCCTGAGAGTCCTGACTTCAGAACCTGATTGCCTCCCTCTATCTCATAAATCCGTGCAAGTGTTGGCGTGGCTCACACCCACGCTTCACCCTCTGAGATCCGCACCTGTTGAGGAAGTTGCAACTGTGCCTTCCGCGGAGTTGTTCTGCGGAGGACGAATACTTATGCTCCTGGAGTGCGCGGAGCATACTGCTCAATCCATCCCTCCTGAGAACAATCAAAGGTTCCGCTGAGTGCTGTCATCACCAGGGAACACAAGTTGGGTAAAGAGTGCTGCTGGCGACTCCGCGACCTTGCACACGACCGCGGAACGGGATTCCGCGGGCAAAGGAGTCAGAGGTCACGAGGTGGCGGACTCTGGTGCTTGCAAGGAGGGAGCCGCGGAGGACTACCACGACTGGGACCCAGAAGGTGTGAAGCATCCGCGGAAGACCAGGAGAGGTAGCAAGCGAGTGGCCAGCGGGTGCTGCCCAGAATCGCGGAACGACAAGATCGCGGAGCAGACTAAACGCGGAGTTGGAGAGCGCGGTAGTAATATTGTGCACGGCAAAATTGGGGGTATCACAGTGACATATGCATACTTTGGTTGGTCACTGGGCATTGTAGCCACACTGTGCCACTACAAATTGAAGGTATTTGTACTTGCTAGTCGATAACTAGTATTCACAAACCATCATCTTCCACCCTGACCATCTGTGACTCGTGTTATGAGCTGTCAAAGTCAACCACACTTAGTGATATTATTTGGTCATGGTCAGTGACATATGCCTACTTCGGTTGGTCCTCGTGCATGGTATCGACCTTGTGCCACAACGTATTGAAGGTCCTTGTGCTTGCTATTTGATACTTGGTGTTCCCAACCCATTGGTTCCCCCTCTGACCATATGTGACTCGTATTATGAGCTGTCAACGTTGAGCATACACAGTGGATTTCTTTGCTCAAAGGCAGTACATATGCCTACTTTGGCCAGTCATTGTGCATGGTAGCCACACCGTGCTACTATTCATTGCATGTCGTTCTACTTGCTTGTTGGTATCAAGTATTCCCAAACCATTGTTTCCCCCTCTGACAACTTGTGACCCATATTATGGGTTGTCAACATTGACCAAACATAGTAAAAGTCTTTGGTCATGGTAAGTGGCACATGCGAGGAGAGGTAGCAAGCGAGTGGCCAGCGGGTGCTGCCCAGAATCACGGAACGACAAGACCGCGGAGCAGACCAAATGCGGAGTTGGAGAGCGCGGAAGTAATATTGTGCGCGGCAAAATTGGGGGTATCAATGTCATGGTGCGGTGAGCGTGGACAGTTCCTTGCTCTTTGCTAGTAGAACTGCACGAGCCTTTGGATTAAGTCATACATGTTGGCAGTAAGTTTTGTGCATCGGGATATGCGGAGGCGGCATCAGCAGCACTCGCAGCAAGCTTCCATACGCCACTTCTTGCCGCGGCGTGCGGCCACACAGGCGGGCAGTAGGGAGACCCCGCCCACACCCTCTCACACGCCTATCAGTTAATCGCCGAGCGCGAAGGGTCACCGAGTGGCTAGAACAGCTGCACTGGCGGCGTATCATGAACGCGCTGCAGGACGGCGTGGAGGTGGAAAGCGTACACTGCCAAGATGTGCGCGGAACCCACCAGCTCTAGGCCAACGACTCTATGGAGTACAGGTGGTTTTCCAATGTGCCACCGCCAGCAGACGGACTCTCCGAGACCGGGATGTCAGTGGCATATCAAGGACCAGTTTATCAGAGGCGCGGCGGAAAACAGTAGTCATGGGCAGGAGAGGAGGAACACCTGCCATCCGCGCCCCTAGCAGGGATGGAAACCTCCTTGCCTCCGCTTGTCTCTAGAGAGCCAACCTTCGGGGTGGCCCACCGCCACGAAGCGCAGCTGGGATATATGCCCGCGAAGCGATCACCTTCGACAAAGGGAGAAAGGGGGATGAGACAGGCTCTGCAAGAAGTATGCACCGAACAGCCGGGCGGGTCACCTCTGATGCCGGAGACGAGGCAGCAGCACTACCCACCAGAAGCAGAACACGCGGAGGGGGGTCAGACAGCCGGGGTTGGACTATCCAACGCGATGGAAGGAGTATCCCTACACGTCAATCCGCAGTTTACTGCTGCGGTCACCCCAGCAACACCAAGCGTGAGGGTAATGGCGAGCCACAACCCACAATTCACTGGATGGCAAGGAACACCGCAGGGGGAACAGAGAGGGGGCATGGTACACCAACCCCTCCTGATTCCGCAGCCATCCCACGTGACCCAGCAGTCACTCACAGGGCCCCAGTCACAGCCCAACCCAGCATTGCAAGGGACTCTGCCGTACGCGGGGCCCACAATAATCTCTTCTACCACAGCTCCACCAGGTTGGATGATGCAGGGCACCTGGGCCACGCCCTCCGCGGCGGGAGTGCCACCGCAGGTACCTTTGCAGCAAATACAGTCACAGCAACCACCGGCCCCTACGACGTCGCCACTAATGCCCGTGGCGGTTGGACACCCAGTCTATCACCAACAACTGATGGGTACCGCGCCAGCTGGGATTGCAGCCCATCCTGCACTACATACCAGCCAAGTGCAGACGATGGCACCCCACTCCACCTATCCTGCTCTCCCGCCGAATCCAACGACCACCATGGCCCCTGCGGCATCTACCGCCACCCCACTCTACCACTCTGCAGTGTCACACCCTCTACCTCAGGGCTACTAGTTGCCAGGACCTACGGTCCCTGCCGCCTCGAACACACAGGCACCGCCCCTTGGGACTACATTCTACTCGGCACCCTACGCGACGCAGGCCACCCCTGCGACCCATTACTATGCTCTTCCGGCGACAACCCCAATGAGCAACCCCACACCTGCACCCCAGGGGCAGCCGCAAACTAGCTACGTGGATTACTCGGCGGTCACAGCCATGCATTCCAACCCCCCTTCCAGCCACACACCTGTTCACCGCGGTGACATCCATGGCCAACCGAAACACTGTGCCCCAGCTACAATGTGTACGCGTACAGCCAGCTAACATTCCGCGGCTGGATATCTTCAAAGGGACCCCTGAAGATGACACATGGATATGGTTGAAGCAGATAACGATACATGCGAGCATAGGACGGATCCTTTGTCTAGCCACCGCGGAGCTCCATCTTCAGGGTGCTGCGGAGGACTGGTACAATGCTCGAGCACCGTTCAACTCCTTCGAGGATTTTGGTAACGCGCTGATTGAGCGCTTCAAGCGGCTGACCAAGGAAGACGCATTCCGCAAAATTAAAAAGGAGGTCATGCGGAAGGACACCGACATCCGAAGGTTCTTGGATCAGTTCCTCACTTGGGCATCAATTGCGAAGAACCCTCAAGGGGAAGGACTGCCGCTGTGGGCCCTCCTGCAAAATCTCATCCGCGCACTTTCCGATGAGATCAGCAGTCTGATGATCCCTGAGCGCTACCAATCACTCCAGGATGCGGTGCAGGATACCACAGCCATTTCCACATGAGAACAGTCAACGCGGCAGCACCAGGGTGGAGAATCTCATACTCCAGCACCAGCAGCACAGACCTCCCAACTCAAGCCTAAGACCTGCTACACCTGCCAGAGCCTGGAGCACATCGCTCGAGACTGTCCGCGAAAAAGACAGGGTGTTCCGCGAACTGATCCTATGCAGCAGTACCCTATGGTGCAGCAGTGGCAGCGATATTATAATCAACCATGGCAAGATCAGCAGCCTCAGCAGCAGACGGAAGCTGGGCGGCAGGCACCGGATCATCAAACCCAGACTGCCCCGGGAGGGCAGGGCATTCTGCCCAGCCCACGGGCACCCCCAAACTCCACGAGCGGAGCCAGCAATGTCAAGCTGGGACTGCCAATGGCGGAGGACGAGACCACAGAGTTACCCCCACCGGAGCGGAGACCACTCTCATCGCACGAGCCCAAGAATTAGGCTTGCGTGGATGGGATCTACATATGGCAGCCAGAGTACAAGAAGATATGCGGCGCAAGGCAGAAGCCACGGCGGAACGATTCCAAGAAGCAATTGCTAAGCGTATCGTCGTGCCCAAGAAACGACGGCAGACAAAACCACCACCCGCAGCGTAGAAGCATCCTGCCCCATCTTCGCCGGCACCAACAGTAGCTCCAACAGCCGCGAAAGGAAGCACTGATCCCGTCCTATGTCTATTTACCACTCCCATTGCAGAAGTCAACTTCTTTTTTAGTTCCTCCGCATTCACCAAGAGGTCGCAACGCGACTGAAGGAGCCAATCAACGCCTCCAGGCTGTGGGCATCTCTCTTGGCTGCACCGCGCCTACCACGGGCACACAGAACACCCACTGTGCGGAACCTGACACTTCGCTCGCACTGCGCCTTGCAGAAGAAGAGTGGGGATGGGCACCTGAGCCCCTGGAATCACCGCGTCGGGATGACAGCCATTACGAGGTCGCCTGCTGCATGGTTTGGATATGTGGAAGGAAGTTCCTTGCCATAATTAACACAGGGGCCACTCACACCACTGTGGTGTTCCGCGTCCTTCTAGTGGTCGGATGGACAGACCGCATCCTCCCTACCCAACGCGTGTTTACCAATTCAGCGGGCGGAATGGACTATGGAGATGGGGAGGTTCACGGCCTACCCATACAGGTGGGATCTCTTCATGAACCCATGAATGTCCAAGTCACACGAGCCAGGACGTACGACGTACTCCTGGGCATGGATTACTTGGTACCGCGACGGGCCAACCTTCTTTTCTCCCTCGGAATCATGCAACTCAGCTCGGCATCTGGGGAAGATGCGTTCTGCTCCATTACCATCGGAGACAGGGAAGCGGTACCTGTGACTGGTGGTGAATCCTTCTCCCTCCTAGATGCCGCGGCAGAGGACTCTCAAGTTCATGCAAGTAGGTTCCCATCCATCAGAGCTGACATGCCTGCCGCGGAACAGGTCACAACAGGAGAATGGCAGGAACTCGTGGGGGGGTCAAGCGAGCCCAGAGTGCAAACCAACCTCCTGGAACTGTGGCAGAGGGGACAACGAGTCATAGGAGATGGCCATCAAATGGAAGAAGAAGAAGAATTCTACCCAGTCCACGAACCAGCACCATCACCACCACCGCGATGGGATCACATGCTCTACTCACGACTTTTGCCCGCACAAAAGTAGGACTTCTGTGATCTACTGGATGCATTCGCGGACATCTTCACTAGTTCTGCGGTTGACCTACGGGTCGTGGAAGCCTTCCATGTCATCTCCATGGGGGACTCCGCGCCCACAAAATAGAAGGTGCGGCGCATCCTTCTGGAGCAGGAGAAGATCATCATAGAGGGGCTCGCGGAGCTCAAGGCACAGGGGGGTGATAGTCCCAATCTTCAGTCCCTGGCGTGCCAACTTGGTCGTCATTGGGAAGCCGGACGGGTCCAAGGGATTTTGCGTTGACTTCCGCGATCTCAACCGTGTGACGGAGGAATATGCGTACCCCATGCCTCTGATTGTCGACATACAAGAGCGCCAGCAGGGTCGCGGATGGTTCGCAAAGCTCGACGTGAAGGCTGCCTTTCACGCTATCCCAATGCACCCGGACTCCATTGCCAAAACTGCGTTTGTGACACCAGAAGGCCTATATGCATTTACACGCATGCCCTTTGGACTCCGCAATGCAAGCCTGACATTTCAGCGGGTCATGGACTCCACCCTCCGCGGAATTCCAAATGCCAGTTGCTACATTGACGACATCATGATCGCGGCTCATACCTTCAAGGAACTGTTCTCCTCCTTGGCCGCCGTCTTGGCTGCCCTCCGCAGGGCCAGCCTGAAGCTCAAGGCAGCCAAGTGCTCCATCGGAGCCACGGACATGGAGTTCCTGGGCTTCGTGATGAGCGCGGATGGCATCAAGACTGATCCAGAAAAGATAGCGGCCATACAGGAGTGGCGCCAACCCACTTTCGCGGGGCAAGTCAAGATCTTCCTGGATTTCGTCTCATTCTACCGGAAGTTTGTGCGCGACCACGCGCGTATCATCAAGCCGCTCCAAGAGTTGACGCACCAGGACGTGCCGTTCGAATGGACGTCGGCATGCGCAAACGAATGGAAGGAAATCAAGTACCGCCTCGTTATCGTGCCCATGCTCGAGTTCCCCGACTTCAACCTACCATTCTCCATCACCACCGACTGGTCGCGGGACGGGCTTGGGGCCATCCTCTCCCAGATGGTGCACGAACCCACACAAAAGGTGATTGCCTACGCCAGTCATGCCCTCACGGAAGGGGAGCGGAAGTACCCTCCGCTGAAGGGCGAATGCCTGGCTGTCCTTTGGGCACTCCAACACTTCCGCGATTACATCAAGAATGGCAAGCCGTTCACGGTTTCTACAGACCATCAGGCACTGCAGTGGCTCTTAACTACTCTAAACCATGAGGGCATCCTAGCCAAGTAGGCACTCCTTCTCCAGGGTTACAACATGAAGATCAAGTACCAGCCTGCACTTGCAAACCGCAACGCGGATGCCCTGAGCCAACTTCCGCGCACTGGCTTGCCAGACCCAGACCAGGCACCGCCAAGCATGGCGGAGGCACCACTAAATGATGCAGGACCTGTTCCAGATATCGAGACACCACCCCAACCCACTCAGGCAGAATGGGAGGGAGTGGCAAGAGAATTCGACGAGGAGGAACAGGAGGTCGCCTCGCAACTCTTGAATGAGCTTGATCCCGCCGCGGATTGGACCGTCGCGGAGACTCTACCACCCATCTCCGTATCTGGCCTGCACCTTGCTTGCAGGTACAACCCTACCATCCGCGGTTGGACATTGGAGGAAATTGCTCCCCATATTCCCCCACGACATGCAAACCCGCGAGCCTCGCGAACGTCCGCTGCTCCACCACAAACTTCCCCATTGGGTGAATCACACTCTCCTGCTCCCGCCACAACACTTCTTGAGAATCGCCATCCCCTCTCTCTGGTAGACTTCCTCCTCTACTCCCCTGAGTCTACAGAAAGTCTCCGCACCCTCTTCAACACTCACAATACCTCCCTTTCCCCTCTTGGCATCTGCCTCTCATGCATGCGAGACAACCTAACCGGCATCCGCCTACTATCCCGCAGCATCATCCTCACCCACTCTTATGTACGCGGTGCCGCTGCACGTGCCTCATGCACCTGGGCACCCGCGGCCCTCACCCCCGGACCGCGCGCACCCTCCGATGTCCACGTGGCATGGTGTTACGTGTGGATATGTGACCGCAAGTTCGTGGCCATCGTGGACACTGGCGCCACTCATACAACGATTACGCTCTGGATGGTCCGCTCGCTCCACATGCAGCACCTCATCCAACCCTCTTGACTCCGCTTCTCCATCTCCACTGGAGACACTGGAGACATCTCCACGCCGCTCGGACAAATCGCGGGTCTCCCCATGCAGGTGGCGAATGTACATGCGGCACAAACCGTCCAGGTGTGCGATGTCCGCACATATGATATTCTGCTCGCGGCGGACTGGCTTGCGCCGCACCAGGCAATATATTAATCGGTGCAGGCATCCTTGGTTTCATTTCCACTTCCGGCATTTGATCATTCACCCCGATCTTTACCTCACATCGGCCATCTCCAAGAGCGGTCCTCTCCACTTTTGACTGAGCTCTCACCGTCGCTCGATACACTCGGCGGTTAACGCGCAGCAAGACTCTCGCGCGCGGAACATCCGACATGGCATGCAATCAAGGCACGGGGTCCGCGCCTTCGTCGCGGGGGGGTGGATCCTCCTGGTGGCAGCTACGCCGCCCTACTCTTAACACGGGCGCGGGGCACTGTCCGGCACGAACACCAACACCACCAACGGGAACAGCGGCCCTACTGTGGCAGGGACCCACGACAAGGACGGCGCCTGCAAGGACACCAGCACCACCCACGGCCGCAACAAGCATGTCCCAACCTGGCTCGGCGACGAGAACTCCGCCGACACCGGTGAAGGCCACACCAACAGCGGCTGCGGCCTCACCGTGGCCTAGCCCGGCCGCAGGGACGACCCTGACACCAACCACAAGACAAGAAGCGGCAATCCCACCGCGGTCCAGTCCCACGGAACAAACACCAACGCAGGTCACGACACCTGTGGCCAAATCACCAGGCCCGTCGCAACAAGGCATGACCGCAAGCACACCGACGCGGACCTTCACGCGCATGGAGCCAGCGGTAGGAGCCACGCAGGCAATGGCAAGAACAACCGCCACCCCAACACCAAGCCCGCGAGATGAAGCTCGAACCCTGGTTACCCCAGTCCCCTCCCCGGCCATGACGGCGCTCTCTCACTCGGCGCCAACCTCGCGCGGTAGTCCAACTCGGCAACCCGCACGTCCCCTGCTGGACACAGGAGCGGTGATGGAAGGGGCAACAACGTACTTTGAGGAAAGCTCGAGGGACAGCGGGGAGCAGCCCAAGGAAGCCTTGCTGCTTGAAATAGTAAGCAGTGTCATGCTCTAGCTGCTAACAGAGATTGCGGAAGTGATCTGCGCGGAATTCGAGGATTCTCTGTTCAACAAGATGTGACAGATGGTACTAAAGGGAGCAGCCACGGGGGTGCTGGCCCTCTGGGTGCACGAGAGGCAGATGCACCTGTTGGAGACAACAGGCGTAGAGCGCCTTGTTTCGGCACTGCGGGATAGCCTGAGCATCAAGCCAGGGGTGGCCAGTGACATGACTGGCGTCGCGGAACTATTGGACACCGAGCGTGCGGACCCATCACTGGAAGCCGCTCGAGTGTGGTGGAACAAGGTGTAGAAGGACCAGCGGAGCAGTCCAGAGAGATGGTACGTGTACTTGCTCCAGGAAAGGGCTAAAGCCCTCATCCTGTACCATGTGAATGACCAAGCACCCGGATCGGCAGAGGCACCGCGGCGAAGATCCGCGGCAGACGAATGGAGGTGGGAATATTTGCTCAACCTCGTCTATGCCAGATGGAGCGTTCAGTACCCGCAAGAAGAAAGATCGCGGCTTGCTGACACCGAGGTGCCTGGGGGATGCTAGATAGAAGCCATGGAAAAATGCTGGACGCTGACGCTTCACAATGTGATACGCACTAGGGCAGCGGCAGCGGTTGCGGAGGCACACTGGACCGTGGTTCAAGGAAAGGGGCTGAAGTTAAAGCAAGAAGAGATGCAAGAGGACAAGAGCAGGAGGGATGCGGAGCTGGAGGAGGCTCGCAAATACACCCAGCCCTCCCCTCAGTTGCAGCAGCTACAGGAACGCCTGCGGAAGGAATGGGAGGAAGAGACAGCCGAGACAGAACGGGTGGCCGCAGAGGCCGCGGAGAAAGAGGCCCGATTGGCTAAGGAACGGGAGGCGGCGGCTAAGACAGACAAGGAAGCTGCAGAAGAACTCATAAGGGAAATCATGGGGGAAGCAGCAGCAGCAGCAAGAGCGGCGGAGGCAGAGGTAGCAGCAGCAGTAGTAGGAGCGGCGGAGGCAGAGGCAGTAGTAGCAGCAGCATGAGCGTCCGAGGCAGAGGCAGCAGCAGCAGCAGCAAAAGCGGCAAAAGCGAAGACAGAGGCAGCAGCAGAAGCGGCAGCGGAGGCAAGGGCAACAACGACAGACAAGGTAGCAGGAGCAGCAACCACGGAGACACAGGTAGCAGCAGAAGCATGGGCAACCACGGAGGCGGCCAGAGTAGGAGCAGGTAGTACAACGACGGAGGCAGCAAGGGAAACAACAGTAGATAGGACTGCGGTGAGGCAGAAAGGAGCAGAAGGAGAACACAAGATAGGGAAGAGGTACAAGGCTGGCGTCAAGCGCTACCGCCTAGAGCCATCCGCTGGCTCCCTACGGCGGAAGGCACAACTTCAGGCCCGAGCAGCGGCAGTGGTGCGGAAAGCAGCAGCGACGCTAAGCCAGACCAGAACAACAGTGCCGGTAGATACCAGCCAAAGTGAGGAGCCCGCGCAGACTTTCCTAGAGGAAACAACTCCTGCTCCGAAAGGAAAGAGGAAGGCGGAAGAGGAAGCGGTCGCGGAGCCACGGAAAGAGAAACAACCTCGGGCACACAAAGGCCCCAGCCCCGGCGTGACTCTGGAACAGTTGGCGCAGACCCAGGCAGCAGAGCTTCTGATGGCAGTACTTTGCAAAGTCCACATGCCAGCGGAGATGGTGCCGGCTCCACTGCGGCCCGTCTTGGGAGGGGCCGCGACAGCAGTTGCATGCAAGGGGCCGGAAAGGAGGGGACGCGCGGAGAAAGAGGCGGTGATGGTGGTTTCCGGAATCAGTGAATCACTGAGAGACTCGGAAGAGGAACAGCCCCTCACACGCCGCCAGTGATTTATGCGGGCTCCAGGAGCGACTCCACACAGGAAGGAGGAGGTGGTTGAGCTGCACCGCGCTGGTGGACGCGGCAAACGCCCGAGCGGCCCCGCTGGGAGCAGGCTGCAAGAGCAGTGGGATGAAGGAGAGCTTCGAGCAGTCGGAATCCTTCGGCTTTTCCCGGCACCTGACCCTTGGGACCGAGAGCCACCGGTCTATGATGAAGAGAACCGCAAGAAGTTTGATGTGATGAAGACGGAGTAGGATGGGAGGCGAGCGCGCGGATTGCCGGCAAGAATACCAGAGACGAAGCGGAAGCCGGGGGAAGCAGTAACAGAGAAAGCGGGGAGGAAGGGGCCCATGGAAACGCATGACTGGCGGATCTGGCAAACCGCTCACATCCTTCTTCGCGCCAGCAGCAAGGAACAACAGAATGCACATGCGCAGAGGGTGTACGAAGATCTGGAAACACGGCTGGTGTGGAATTCGACCGGAGGAAAAAGGACGATCTGGCCCGTTTGTGTGAGCAGTATGCATGGGAGGACGGTCGTCTCTGGAGAATAACTCCGCGTGTCTTTGGGTGCCCCCTCCAACGTTACAGAAGGCGGTTGTGGAGGCTTACCACCGCCACCACCACACTGGAGTGCAGGCATTGAAGGATCGCCTAACACCCATCACCCACGTACCGAACCTGGCGGCCATCATCAAAGACGTGGTACAACACTGCGCCCCCTGCAGTCAAGCGCGGAAAACCACACCGCGGGACCAGCCGCTGTTCCAACCCTCCCTTATCGGCAAACCGCTAGAAAAGATTGTCATCGACTTCCACGGCCCCCGCGCACACCACGACCACGTGAATCGATACTGGATTGCAGCGTTGGACCACTTCACCAAGTACCTTTGGGTCCGCGCTGTGCCTAACAAATGCTCAGCCACCGCGGCAAGGTTCATCCGCGAAGAAATATTTTACCGCTTTGGTGGCTACTGTGTGGTGCACAGCGATAACGGCACAGAGTTCATGGGGACCTTTGGAGAGGAGCTGAAGGAGTGGGGGGTCCGCCACGTGTACTCCGGGCGGTACCGGCCAGAGTCACAAGGGCAAGTGGAGCGGGTGCATGACATACCCGAGAGAGCAGTGGCAACCGCGAAGGGCAGCAGCTGGACTGAGACACTGAGGAAGACGGCACACTTTTTCAACACAACACCCAGCCGAGCAACCTCATTCTCACCCCACATGGTACTTTTTGAACAACCACCGCGAGCGGCAATGGGCATGCCCCAAAAGCCGCTAAGGCTGCCACTTGCTTCGGAGGAGCAGGAGAAGCTCTCGGAGGAGGAGAAGGACAAGGCGGTCGCGGAATGGTTCCACGAGCGTCGCGAGCAGACAAAAGCCATGTGGGCGGAATCGCGGTTGACGGGCTCGGTCGCTGCATGGCACGGATGTGACGCGGCAAACCGGCTGCTAAACCATGGGCCCATCAAGGAGGGTCACTTGGTGTATCTCAGCCCCTTCCCCAGTGCGGGGAGACAGGCAGAGGAGCCGCGGGAGGTTTACCGCGTGGCTAGTGTGGAGGCAGGGCAGGTGTGGCTGGAAGGACTGGAAGGATTTAGCGACCACAGTTATCCGGCCACAGAGTTTGTGCTGCTACCACCCGCATGGCAAATGCACATCCCCGAGACGGGAGGTCACTTGCCGCCCCTCGGCCAGTGGAAAGGTTTGCAAGGTTGGAGAGCGGAGGAGGTGCTGAATGTCTGTGAAGGACAGGTGTCACAGCAAGAGCAGGAATGGAGCCAGGAACCAGAGGAGATTGAGGAGGATGAATCCGATGTCCGCGAACTTGCCGCGGAGGAGGTACGGAAGGAACAACAACGCGAGCTCGGAGGCGTGAGCAACAGCGGGAGCAGCAGGAGGAGAGACGGCAAGAGCAGGGAAAGCCGCGGGACGAGGGAAGGGAGGAACATGAAGGCAGACCCAAACCACAGCCCGAGCGGACCCCAGTGGGAGTATCCCAGCAGCTACCCCACAAAGTACCACCGCAGACGAGGGTGCCAATAAGCCCTAAGGCCGTGGCTGACTACACTAGCCCGTGTGTGTGGTGCGGGGAAAACCTCCCTGCTGAACCACTCCTGAAGATGGTGTGCCGGGTATGCGAGAATCCAGCGCATCAGAACGACGGCGGAGCCTCTAAGATCTGCATCGGACCAAATCAAACCTGCCTGCGATGCCTGAAGGAGACTGCTGAACGGGAGGCCGCGAAGAAAAGGGATGGGGAAGAGGGAGCAAGACCTGGCGCTGGGGGAGCGCCATCCCGCGGAAGGTGGGACCCAGAAGAGGAGGAGGAGGAGGAAGAGGAGGAGGAAGAAGGGCCTCCAGAGCGAAGGAGAGGTACGCGCTCCGTTTCTGGGGCCACAATGAGGCAGTGGCAGGCGGAGGGACGGGTCGTGGCAGAGGAGAAAAGGAGGAAGGAACTGGAAGAAAAGAAATGCGCTCAATGCGGCCAGTGGTGGGGAGTGGGGGTGCAGGTTTGTGGCGGATGTCTCCGCAAAATCTGCACAAGTTGCTTGGCCCCACCTTGTGATGGGCGCGGAGGGCGAAGCGGGGCTGTGGTGTGCAGGAGGTGCAGGGAGGAGGTCGAGAGGCAACGAGGAGTTTGTAGAGCACCGCGAGCGAATGAGAAAGAAGAAGAGGAGGAATTAGAGGAAGAGGAGGGACCGGGAATGGAAGGGCACCAATCCGTGGCATGCCCCACATGCCTAAAGACCGTGCAGGATGGGGAAATATGTATTGTCTGCACAAGGTTTGCGCATCGCGAATGCCTGGTGGTGGGCAGTTCTGCCTGGAAGGGCCAATGCCACCAATGTATGGGCAATGAGCTCCTTGATGTAGACTTCTACCTCAGCTTCATCGCGGAGACCCCAGAACCTGCTTGCGCAGCCTGCCATGAGGGAATGGCGGAGTTCAGCAAGGGATGTGGCATGTGCTTAAAAATGTGCCATCTGTGGTGCGGTAAAAGGTGCAAGGAAGGAGTGTGGACATGCCACCAATGCTTGGCTCAGCGTAGAAAAGCGAACTGGGGTGCGAAAAACGCTGGACTACAGTGCTGCGGAGACGGATGTATGGGGGTTGTCACAGGGACAGCATGCCACTATGAGCACTGCGGAGGATGGGCCCATGCAAAGTGCGCTACAGAGGTGGGCAGGAATGAGGAAGGGCTGACGGTATACCGCTGCACCAGTTGCAGGACCTATGAACGAGTCCCGCACTGCTCTACTTGCAAAAAGAGACTGGGCGAGGAAGACATCACTTCAGGAGCCAGGTGCTAGGGCTGCCAATTATATGTGCACCAGGAGTGCTCCGCGAGGTATCAGCATGAGGGCGGAGAAGAGGAGACCTACTGCCGCCCTTGTCAACAACGGCAGCGGCCAGGCCCCCAAGGAAAGTTCACATGCCTATTGCGTTAAGGAGACTCTGGGACAGAGTCTTGGAAAAAGGGGGTTGGGGGCATCAGTGTCAGGCGGAGATCCACCGCGTCTTTGCTAAGGAGAAGATGGATCCGCAAAGAAGGAATCGCTGCTTCCCACAGATCCGCGAAACGAGGCTTCTGCGGCCAGAGATCCGCCGAGAAGGACAAAAGGGGGACCACGGAGTACCGGAGAACGCACAAGGCATGTTGCCTCCCGCAATAAGAATGCGGTAGAGCGTGGGGTGGCGCGCAATCCGGCAGGGGTGAAGGAAAGAGGCGGGAGAGCTGCCGCCAGGAAGCAGGAACTGACGATGGTCTATCAACGGCTAGGAGTGGTTGCGGAGAAGCCAAGACGGGTGGGACAGCAGGGTGAGAATCCGCGGTGAGAAGGGAACATGAGCCGAGCCGCGGAGAAGATGGAGCGCCGGACGTGCAGAAACACACGATGTCAGGACTAGAGGTCAGGCAGGAGCTCGACCAATGAGGGCTCAAAAGGGGCAGCAGTAATCAAGGAGGAGACCAGGAGGACGCACCACACGAAGACAAAGATTCAAGGAAGAACACAATATGGCGAGCGTCCAAGCCGTGGACTAGAGGAAGATGTAGTAGTAGAACAAAGAAATGTAGTAGTGAGGTGTGTGTGTGTGTGTCAAGAACGAGACCCGAGGTACGTGTAGCGCAACGCGCGGAGTCCAAGAAAGGGAAAAGAGTGATGGATGGTGTTTGAGAGGGCTGGCTTGGATAGATATAAAGAAGTGGTGTAGCGGAGGGACAAGTGTGATCTGACCAATGACCAGAGATGCTTACCTTTGCCTGATCATGTGCAGTTTGAGCTAATACAAGCCTATTTCCCACTCATGAGCATGCGAGTCCTGACTTCAGAACCTGATCGCCTCCCTCTATCTCATTAATCCGCGCAAGTGTTGGCATGGCTCACACCCACGCTTCACCCTCTGAGATCCGCACCTGTTGAGGAAGTTGCAACTGTGCCTTCCACAGAGTTGTTCTGCGGAGGATGAATACTTATGCTCCGGGAGTGCGCGGAGCATACTGCTCAATCCACCCCTTATGAGAGCAATCAAAGGTTCCGCTGAGTGCTGTCATCACCAGGGAACACAAGTTGGGTAAAGAGTGCTGCTGGCGACTCCGCGGCCTTGCACACAACCGCGAAACGGGGTTCCGCGGGCAAAGGAGTCAGAGGTCACGAGGTGGCGGACTCTCGTGCTGGCAAGGAGGGAGCCGCGGAGCACTACCCACGACTGGGACCTAGAAGGTGTGAAGCATCCACGGAAGACCAGGAGATGTAGCAAGCGAGTGGCCAGCGGGTGCTGCCCAGAATCGCGGAACGACAAGATCGCGGAGCAGACCAAACGCGGAGTTAGAGAGCGCGGAAGTGATATTGTGCCCGGCAAAATTGGGGGTATCACAGTGACATATGCATACTTTGGTTGGTCACTGTGCATTGTAGCCACACTGTGCCACTACATATTGAAGGTATTTGTACTTGCTAGTCGATAACTAGTATTCACAAACCATTATCTTCCACCCTGACCATCTGTGACTCGTGTTATGAGTTGTCAAAGTTAACCACACTTAGTGACATTATTTAATCATGGTCAGTGACATATGCCATCTTCGGTTGGTCATCGTGCATGGTATCGACACCGTGCCACAACGTATTGAAGGTCCTTGTGCTTGCTATTTGATACTTGGTGTTCCCAACCCATTGGTTCCCCCTCTGACCATTTGTGACTCATATTATGAGCTGTCAACGTTGAGCATACATAGTGGATTTCTTTGCTCAAAGGCAGTACATATGCCTACTTTGGTCGGTCATTGTGCATGGTAGCCACACCGTGCTACTACTGACTGAATGACGTTCTACTTCCTTGTCGGTATCAAGTATTCCCAAACCATTGTTTCCCCCCTTTGACAACTTGTGACCCATATTATGCGTTGTCAACTTTGACCAAACATAGTAAAAGTCTTTGGTCATGGTAAGTGGCACATGCCTAATCTGGTTGGTCATTGTGCATGGTAGCCACACCGTTCCACTACTTGTTCAAATTCTTTGTACTTTGTAGTCAATAAATAGCAAACGGTTTCTCCCTTTGACTCCAGGTCCGTTTTTGTTCATTTGTTACACGTATTAGCGTCACTGGAATACTCCCTCCCACCCCCCTAAAGGGATGTTCCGTGGTCGACCTGGAGGACCGATTTGTGACCGCATTATGACACCCCCCTACCCTCCCCCACGACTTAGGCTCGAAGGTAGAGTTGAGGTATCACAACACGGCTGCCCCCTCCC
>SZWC01002608.1:191277-225265 GCA_023375785.1 Penium margaritaceum
ACCATTTGTGACTCATGTTATGGGTTGTGAACGTTGACCACCCATATTGAAATTCTTTGGTCATGGTTAGTGACATATGCCTAGTTTGGTTTGTCACTGTACGTGGTTACCACGCCGTGTAACTATGTATTGAAGGTCTCTGTGCTTTCTAGTTGATAGCTAGTGTTCCCAAACCATTGTTACTCCCCTCTGACTATCAGTGACTCATGTTGTGAGTTGTCGACACTGACCACATGAAGTGAAATTTGTTGGTCATGGTCAGTGACATATGCATACTTTGGTTGGTCACTGTGCATGGTAGCCACGCTGTGCCACTACATATTGAAGGTATTGGTACTTGCTAGTCCATAACTAGTATTCATAAACCATTATCTTCCACCCTGCCCATTTGTGCCAAGGTACACACTTACTCCTTAAGCCACCGGTATGCCCACAACACCCGAAAGGACTCGGAGCCAGATGGGCAGCCCAGCACCAAAACCCCGTCACGCCTACATGGGAGCTCAACTAGTGATCATGGGACCCTCTCCTCCGACTGTTGAATTAGAAGACACTTTTGCGGTTGGATCTGCAAGCCCCGGAGTGCTGCTGCCTCGACCATGGCCGCTAAGCACGTCCATACAAGGTGTTGATTTGTGACAATGTGTTGATTTGCGACAAGGTGTTGATTTGCGAGAGGGTGTTGATTTCCAAGAGGGTGTTAACTTGGAGCAGGGTGTTGATTTGCAGCAGGGTGTTGATTTGCGACAGGGTGTTGATTTGCAACAGGGTGTTGATTTGTGACATGGTGTTGATTTGCGACGGGGTCTTCATTTATGACAGGGTGTTGATTTGTGACGGGGTGTTGATTAGCAACAGGGTGTAGATCTGTGACAGTGTGTAGATTTGCGACAGGGTGTTGATTTGCGAAAGGGTGTTGATTTGCGACGGGGTGTTGATTTGCAACGGGGTGTTGATTTGTGACAGGGTGTTGATTAACAACAACGTGTTGATTTGCGACAGGGTGTTGATTTGCGATTGGGTGTTGACTTGCGACGTGTTGATTTGCGACAAGGTGTTGATTTTTGACAGGGTGTTGATTTCCGACAGATTCTTTATTTAAGATATGATGTTGATTTGCGATAGGGTGTTGATTTGCGATAGGGTGTTGATTTGCGACAAGGTGTTGATTTGTGACAGGGTATTGATTTGTGACAGGGTGTTGATTTGGAACAGAGTGTTAACTTGCGACAGGATGTTGATTTGCGACAGGGTGTTGATTTGCGGCAAGGTGTTGATTTGCGGTAGGGTGTTGATTTGCGACAGGGTGTTGATTTGTGATAGGGTGTTGATTTGCGATTGAGTGTTAATTTGTGTCAGAGTATTGATTTGTGATAGGGTGTTGATTTGCAACAAGGTGTTGATTTACGACAATGTCTTGATTTGCGACAGGCTGTTGATTTGTGACAGGTGTAAATTTGCGACAGGGTACTGATTTGTGACAGGGTGTTGATTTGCAACAGGGTGTTCGTTTGCGACAAAGTGTTCATTTGCGACAGGGCATTGATTTGGAACAGACAGTTGATTTGCCATAGGGTGTTGAGTTGCGACTGGGTGTTGATTTGCGACAGGGTGTTGATTTGCAACAAGGTGTTGATTTGCGACAGGATGTTGGTTTGCGACGAGGTGTTGACTTGCGACAGGGTGTTGATTTGCGGCAGGGTGTTCATTGGCGAAAAGGTGTTGATTTGTGACAGGATATGTATTTTTGATAGTGTGTTAAACTGCGACAGGGTGTTGATTTGTGTAAGGGTGTTCATTTGTGACATGGTGTTGATTTGCGACAGGGTGCTGATTTGCGACAGGGTGTTGATTTGCGACAAGGTGTTGATTTGCGACAGGGTGTTGATTTGCGACAGGGTGTTTATTTGCGACAGGATGTTGATTTGAGACATGGTGTTGAGTTGCGACACATTGTTGATTTGCGATATGGTCTGGATTTGCGACGGGGTATTCATTTACGACAGGGTGTTCACTTGCAACAGAGTGTTGACTTGTGACAGGGTGTTGAATTGCGAACGGGTGTCAATTTTTGACAGGGAGTTGATGTGTGACAAGGTGTTGATTTGCGACAGGGTGTTGATTTGCAACAATGTGTTGATTTGCGACAGGGTGTTGATTTGCGATAGATTGTTAATTTGTGTCAGAGTATTAATTTGCGATAGGGTGTTGATTTGCAACAAGGTGTTAATATACGACAATGTCTTGATTTGCAACAGGGTGTTGATTTGCGACATGTGTAAATTTGTGACAGGGTATTGATTTGTGACAGTGTGTTGATTTGCGACAGGGTGTTCGTATGCGACAAGGTGTTCATTTGCGACAGGGTGTTGATTTGGAACAGATAGTTGATTTGCGATAGGGTGTTGAGTTGCGACTGGGTGTTGATTTGCGACAGGGTGTTGATTTGCAGCAAGGTGTTGATTTGCGACAGGGTGCTGATTTGCGAGAAGGTGTTGACTTGCGATAGGGTGTTGATTTGCGACAGGGTGTTCATTGGTGATAAGGTGTTGATTTGCGACAGGATATTTATTTCTGATAGTGTGTTAAATTGCGACAGGGTGTTGATTTGGAACAGGGTGTTGATTTGCGACATGGTGTTGATTTGCGACAGGGTGCTGATTTGCGACAGGGTGTTGATTTGCGACAAGGTGTTGATTTGCGACAGGGTGTTGGTTTGCGACAGGGTGTTTATCTGCGACAGGATGTTGATTTGCAACATGGTGTTGAGTTGCGACATATTATTGATTTGCGATAAGGTCTGGATTTGCGACGGGGTATTGATTCGCGACAGGGTGTTCATTTGCAACAGAGTGTTGATTTGCGACAGGGTGTTGAATTGTGAACGGGTGTCATTTCTTGACAGGGTGTTGATTTGTGACAAGGTGTTGATCTGCAAAAGGTATTGATTTGCGACAGGGTGTTGATTTGCGACAAGGTGTTGATTTGCAACAGGGTGTTGATTTGCAACGGTTTGTGGATTTTCGACAGGGTGTTGATTTGCACCAAGGAATTTATTTGCGACAGGGTGTTGATTTGCAACACGCTGTTGGTGTAAGAGAGGCTGTTTATTTGCGACAGGGTGTTGATTTGCGACAGGGTGTTGATTTGCGACAGGTGTTGATTTGTGACAGGGTGCTGATTTGCAACAGGGTGTTAATTTGCAACATGGTATTGATTTGCGACAAGGTGTTGATTTGCGACAAGGTGTTGATTTGCGACAAAGTGTTGGTTTGCGACAGAGTGTCAATTTGCGCCAGTGTTTTGAATTGCACAGGGTATTGATTTGTGGCAGGGTGCTGATTTGCAACAAGGCGTTGATTTGCAACAAGGTGTTCATTCGCGACAGGGTATTGGTTTGCAAGAGGGTGTTGATTTGCGATAGGGTGCTGATTTGCGACAGTGTGTTGATTTGTAATGGGGTGTTTATTTGTGACAGAGTGTTGATTTGCGACAGGGTGTTGATTTGCGACAGGGTGTTGATTTGCGACAGGGTGGTGCTTTGCAACAGGGGGCTGATTTGCGACATTGTGTTGATTTGCAACAGGGTGTTGATTTGTGACAGGGTGTTGATTTGTGATAGGGTGTTGATTTGCGACAAGGTGTTGATTTGCGACAGGGTGTTGATTTGCGACAGAGTGTTGATTTGCGACAGGGTGGTGATTTGCGACAGGGTGCTGATTTGCGACAGGGTGTTCATTTGCGACAGGGTGTTGATTTGCGACAGAGTGTTGATTTGCGACAGGGTGTTGATTTGCGACAGAGTGTTGATTTGCGACAGGGTGTTGATTTGCAACAGGGTGCTGATTTGCGACATTGTGTTGATTTGCAACAGGGTGTTGATTTGTGACAGGGTGTTGATTTGTGATAGGGTGTTGATTTGCGACAAGGTGTTGATTTGCGACAGGGTGTTGATTTGCGACAGGGTGTTGATTTGCAACAGGGTGTTGATTTGCGACAGGGTGTTGATTTGCGACATGCTGTTTATTTGCGACAGGTTGCTGATTTGTGACAGGATGTTGATTTGTGACAGGATGTTGATTTGCGACAGGGTGTTGATTTGCGACAGGGTGTTTATTTGCGACAGGATGTTGATTTGCGACATGGTATTCAGTTGCGACACGGTGTTGATTTGCGATATGATCTGGATTTGCGACGGGGTATTGATTCACAACAGGGTGATGATTTACAGCAGAGTGTTGATTTGCGACAGGGTGTTAGACTACGGAGGGTGTCAATTTGCGACAGGGTGTTCATTTGCGACAAGGTGTTGATTTGCAAAGGGTATTTGTTTGCAACAGGGTGTTGATTTGCAACAGGGTGTTGATTTGCGACAGGGTGTTGATTTACAACAGGGTGTGGACTTGCAACAGGGTGTTGATTTGCAACAAGGTATTGATTTGCGATAGGGTGTTGACTTGCGACAGGGTGTTGATTTGCAAGAGGCTGTTGATTTGCGACAGGGTGTTGATTTGCGACAGGGTGTTGATTTGTGACAGGGGGTTGACTTGCGACAAGGTGTTGATTTGCAACAAGGTATTGATTCGCAACAAGGTGTTGATTTGTGACAGGGTGTTGATTTGTGACAGGATGTTGATGTGCGACATGGTATTGATTTGCGACAAGGTATTGATTTGCGACAAGGTGTTCATTTGTGACAAGGTGTTGACTTATGACAAGGTGTTGGTTTCCGCCAGGGTGTTGAATTGCACAGGGTATTGATTTGCGGCAGGGTATTGATTCGCGGCAAGGTGTTGATTTGCGACAGTGTGTTGATCCGCAACAGGGTGTTGATTTGCAAGAGGATGTTGATTTGCAACAGGATGCTGATTTGCGACACGGTGTTCATTTGTAATAGGGTGTTTATTTGTGACAGAGTGTTGATTTGCTGCATGGTGTTCATTTGCGACAGAGTGTTAATTTGCGACAGGGTGTTGATTTGGGACAGGGTGTTGGTTTGTGACAGGGTGTTGATTTGTAACAAGGTGTTGACTTGCGATATGGTCTTAATTTGCGTTATGTGTTGATTTGCAACGAGGTGCTGATTTGGGATAGGGTGTTTGCGACAGGGTATTGATTTGCAACAAGGTGTTGATTTGCGACAAGGTGTTGATTTCTATGTTTTACTCCTACTCGCCCGCTAAGTTGGGAAGTCCAGCAGTCGGAGAGTATAGTTGGAGACTACCTACTTCAAGTCGGTGAAGTTGCTACACGGATAAGTGTGGAAGCCAGGACGGGCCTCTGGAAACTGGTTTGCTTTCCTTTAATGTTAGTACAAAACCTGGTCGCTGACACAAAACATGTCCAAGCGCTGTACATGCAAGGATGCATGTTGTTTAGGGGTTTTGGAAGACAAGTTATTTCCATGTGGCACAGTTGCGTGCAGACAAAGTCGCCCGCTATGTACTCTAGTCAAAAGATCGACTTGGCCGACTTGGAGTCGGATAGATCAAGTCGGAGTCGGAACAAAGTATAAGTTGATTTGCAACAATGTGTTGATTTGCGACAGGGTGTTGATTTGAAACAGGGTGTTGATTTGCGACAAGGTGTTGATTTGCGACAGTGTGTTGATTTGCGACATAGTGTTGATTTGAAACAGGGTATTTATTTGCGAACGAGTGTTGATTTGTGACAGGCTGTTGATTTGCAACAGGTTGTTGATTTGCGACAGGATGTTGATTTGCGACAGGATGTTGATTTGCGACTGGTTCTTTGATTTGCGACAGGGTGTTGATTTGTGACAAGGTGTTGATTTGCGACAAGGCGTTGATTTGCCACACGGAGTTGATTTGCAATAAGGTGTTGAGTTGCAACAATGTCTTTATTTGCAACAAGCTCATTATTTGGGACAAGGAATTGATATGCAACAAGGTGTTGTTATGTGACAATTGTTTGAACTATAGCAAGGCTTTGATTTGCGACAAGGCGTTGATTTGTGCCCTACTTGCGCCCTAGTTGCATCCTACTTGCATCCTAGTTGCCTCTTAGGTATGCCCTAGTTGCGCCCTAGTTGCGCCCTTCTTGCACCCTTATTGCACCCTACTTACACCCTACTGGCGCCCTACTTGCGCCCTACTTGCGCCGTACTTGCGCCCTTTTGGCGTCCCACTTGTGCCCTAGATGCATCCTAGTTGCGCCATAGTTGCGCCCTACTTGCGCCCTACTTGCGCAACTAGGGCGCAAGTAGGACGCAACTAAGGGCGCAACTAGGGGAAAACGAGGACGTAGCTAGTGCCCAACTAAGGTGCAACTAGGGCGCAAGTAGGCTCTAGTAGGGCGCAAGTATGGCGCAACTTAGACGCAACTGGGGCGCACCTAGGACACAATTAGGGCGCAACTAGTGCGTAACTGGGGTGCAACTAGGGTGCAAGTACGGCGCACCTAGGGCGCAACTAGGATGCCCGGGAGCAACTAGGGCACAACCAGGGGGCAACTAGGGCGCAACTAGGGCGCAACTAGAACGCAACTAGGGTACGACTAGGGTGCAACTAGGGCGCAACTAGGGCGCAACTAGGGTGTAACTAGTGTACAATTAGGGCGCAACTAGGGCGCGATTAGGGCGTGACTAGGGCGCGACTTGGGCGCAACTAGGGCGCAACTAGGGCGCAACTAGGGCGCAACTAGGACGCAATTAGGGCGCAATTGGGGGCAACTACGGCGCAGCTAGGGTGCAACTAGGGCACAAGTAGGGCGCAAGTTAGACGCAACTAGGGCTCAACTAGGGCACAAATAGGACGTAGCTAGTGCCCAACTGAGGCGCAACTACGGCGCAAGTAGGGCGCCAGTAGGGTGTAAGTAGGGTGCAATAAGGACGGAAGAAGGGCGCAACTACGGCAAAACTAGGGTGCAACTAAGACGCAACTAGGGTGCAAGTAGGGCGCAACTAGGGCGCAATTAGGACGCAAGTATGGCACAACTAGGGCACAACTAAGGCGCAACAAGGGCACAACTAGGGCGCAACTAGGGGCAACTATAGCGCAACTAGGGTGCAACTAGGACGCAACTATGGTGCAACTAGGGCGCAACTAGGGCGCAACTAGAACGCAACTAGGACGCAACTAGGGCGTAACTAGGGCGCAATTAGAGCGCAACTGGGGGCAACTATGGCGCAACTAGGGCACAACTATGGCGCAACTAGGGCGCAATGAGGGCACAACGAGGGCGCAACTAGGGCGCAACTAGGGCACAACTAGGGTGCAACTAGGGCACAACTAGGGCGCAACTAGGGTGCAACTAGGGTGCAACTAGTCTGCAAGCTGGGCACAACTATGGCGCAACTAAGGCGTAACTAGGGCGCAAGTAGGACGCAACTAAGGGCGCATCTGGGGGACAACTAGGGTTTAGCTAGTGCCCAACAGAGGTGCAACTAGGGCGCAAGTAGGCGCCTGTAGGGCGCAAGTAGGACGTAACTAGGGCGCAACTAGGGCGCAACTAGGACACAACTAGGGCGCAACTAGTGCGTAACTAGGGTGTAACTAAGGTACCCGGGCACAACTAGGGTGCCCGGGCGCAAGTAGGGTGCAACTAGGGGGCAACTAGGGCGCAACTAGGGCGCAACTAGGACGCAACTAGGGCAGGACTAGGGTGCAAGTAGGGTGAAACTAGGGTGCAACTAGGGTACAACTAGTGCGCAACACGGGCGGATAGGGCGCGGCTAGGGCACGACTAGGGCGCGATTTGGGCGCAGCTAGGGCGCAACTAGGGCGCAACTAGGGTACAACTAGGGCGCAATTAGGGTGCAATTGGGGGCAAGTATGGTGCAACTAGGGCGCAACTAGGGCACAACTAGGGCACAACTAGGGCGCAGCTAGGGCGCAACTAGAGCGCAACTATGGTGCAACTAGTGCGCAACTACGGCACAGCTAGGGCGCAACTAGGGCGCAACTAGGGCGCGACTTGGGCGAAACTAGGACACAACTAGGGCGCAACTAGGGCGCAATTAGGGCACAACCGGGGGCTACTAGGGCTAAACTAGGGCACAACTAGGGCGCAACTAGGACGCAACTAGGCCGCAACTAAGGCACAACTAGGGCGCAACTAGGGCGCAACTAGGGCGCAAGTAGGGCTCAAGTAGGGTGCAACTAGGGCGCAACTGAGACACAACTAGGGCGTAAAAAGGGCACAAGTTAGACGCGACTAGGGTGCAACTAGGGTATAACTAGGGCGTAGCTAGTACCCAACTGGGGCGCAACTAGGGCACAAGTACGGTGGAAGTAGGGCACAAGTATGTTGCAACTTGTGCGCAACCAGGGCAAAACTAGGGCGCAACTAGGGCGCAACTAGGGCGCAAATAGTGTGCAAGTACGGCACAACTAGGGTGCAAGTAGGGCGCAAGTAGGGCGCAAGTAAGACGCAACTAGGGCACAACTAGGGCACAATTAGGGCGTAGCTAGTGCCCAACTAAGGTGCAACTAAGGCGCAAGTAGGGCTCTAGTAGGGTGTGAGCAGGGTGCAATAAGGACACAAGAAGGGTGCAACTATGGCGCAACTACGGCGTAACTCAGACCAAACTAGGCTGCAAGTAGGCCGCAACTAGGGCGCAAGTAGAGCACAAGTAGGGCGCAAGTAGGGCACAACTAAGGCGCGACAAGGGCTCAACTAGGGCACAACTAGGGCACAAGTAGGGCGGGAGTAGGGCGCAAGTAGGGCGCCAGAAGGGCGCAAGTTGGGCGCAAGTTGGGCGCAAGTAGTGCGCCAATAGGGTGTAAGTAGGGTGCAATAAGGGGGCAAGAAGGGCGCAACTAGGGCGCAACTAGGACGCACCTAAGACGCAACTAGGGTACAGGTAGGGCGCAACTAGGGCACAAGTAGGGCGCAAATGAACACCTTGTCGCAAATCAAAGCCTTGCTATAGTTCAAAGACTTTTCACATACCAACACCTTGTTGCGTATCAACTGCTTGTCCCAAATCATGACCTTGTCCCAAATCATGAGCTTGTTGCAAATCAGTACCTTGTCGGAACTCAACATCTGATTGCGACTGAACACCGCGCGGCAAATCAACACCTTGTCGCAAATCAACACCTTGTCACAGATCAACACCCTGTCGCAAATTAAAGAACCAGTCGAAAATCAACATCCTGCCGCAAATCAACATCGTATCGCAAATCAACAATCTGTCACAAATCAACAGCCTGTTGCAAATCAACACCCGGTCACAAATCAACACTCTTTCACAAATACATAGCCTGTTATAAATCAACACCCTGTCACAAATCAACACCCAGTCGCAAATCAACACCTTATCGCAAATGAACACCATGTTCCAAATCAACACCCTGTCGCAAATCAACACATCGTTGCAAATCAACCTATGTTTTGTTCAGACTCCGGCTTGATCTATCTGACTCCAAGTCGGCCAAGTCGACCTTTCGACTACAGTAGAAAGTGGGCGACTTTGTCTGCACGCAACTGTGCCACATGGAAATAACTTGTCTTCCAAAACCCCTAAAAGACATGCATCCTTGCATGTACAACGCTTGGACATGTTTTGTGTCAGCGACCATGTTTTGTACTAAAATTCAAGGAAAGCAAGCCAGTTCCCTGAGGTCCGACCTGGCTTCCACACTTTTTTGTGTAGCGACTTCACCGACTTGGAGTAGGTAGTCTCCAAATCTACTCTCTGACTGCCGGACTTCCGGACATAGCGGGCAAGTAGGAGTAAAACATATAAATGAACACCTTGTCGCAAATCAAAACCTTGTCGCAAATCAATACCCTATCGCAAACACCCTGTTCCAAATCAACACATCATTGCAATTCAATACCTTAATGTAAAACAACACCATATTGCAAGTCAACACCTTCTTACAAATCAACACCTTGTCGCAAATAAACACCCTGTCGCAAGTCAACACCCTGTTGCAAATCAACACCCTGTCACAAATGAACACCATGTCGCAAATCAACTCTCGGTCGCAAACAAACACCCTATTACAAATCAACACCCTGTCGCAAACCAGCATCTTGTCGCAAACGAACACCCTCTTGCAAATCAGCACCCTGTCGCGAATCAACGTCATGTGGCAAATCAATACCTTGCCGCAAATGAGTACCTTGCCGAAAATCAATACCCTGTGCAATTCAACACCTTGGCGCAAATCAACACCTTGTCGCAAATCAACACCCTGTCGCAAATGAACACATTGTTGCAAATCAATACCTTGTCGCAAATCAATACCATGTTGCAAATTAACACCCTGCCACAAATCAACACCCTGTCACAAATCAAAACCTTGATGCAAATCAACACCTTGTTGCAAATCAACACCTTGTCACAAATCAACACCCTGTTGCAAATCAACACCCTGTCGCAAATCAACACCCTATTTCAAATCAACAGCCTCTCGCAAATCAACACCCTGTCGCAAATCAACACCCTGTCGTAAATCAATACCTTGTTGCAAATCAACACCTTGTCGCAACTCCACACCCTGTTGCAAATCAACACCCTGTCGCAAATCAACACCCTGTCGCAAATCAATACCTTTCGCAAATCAACACCTTGTCGCAGATAAACACCCTATCGCAAATTGACACCCTTCGCAATTCAACGCCATGTCGCAAATCAACACTCTGTTGCGAATCATCACACTGTCGTGAATCAATACCCCGTCGCAAGTCCAGACCCTATCGCAAATGAACACCGTGTCGCAACTGAACACCATGTCGCAAGTCAACATCCTGTTGCAAATCAACACCCTGTCGCAAATCAACATCCTGTCGTAAATCAGTACCCTGTCGCAAATAAACACCATGTTGCAAATCAACACCCTGTCGCAAATCAACACCCTGTCGCAAATGAACACCTTGTCGCAAATCAACACCCTGTCGCATATGAACACCTTGTCGCAAATCAATACCTTGTCGCAAATCAATACCATGTTGCAAATCAACACCCTGTCACAAATCAACACCGTGTCACAAATCAACACCTTGTCGCAAATCAACACCTTGTTACAAATCAACACCTTGTTGCAAAACAACACCCTGTCGCAAATCAACACCATGTCGCAAATCAACACCCTATCTCAAATCAACAGCATCTCGCAAATCAACACCCTGTTGCAAATCAACACCCTGTCGCAAATCAAGACCTTGTTGCAAATCAACACCCTGTCGCAAATCCACTCCTTGTTGCAAATCAACACCCTGTCGGTAATCAACACCCTGTCGCAAATCAATACCTTTCGCAAATGAACACCTTGTCGCAAATCAACACCCTGTCGCAAATGGACACCCTTCGCAATTCAACACCATGTTGCAAATCAACACTCTGTTGCGAATCATCACCCTCTCGTGAATCAATACCCCGTCGCAAGTCCAGACCCTATCGTAAATCAACACTGTGTCACAACTGAACACCATGTCGCAGATAAACACCCTGTCGCAAATCAACACCCTGTCGCAAATCAACATCCTGTCGTAAATCAACATCCTATTGTAAATCAGCACCCTGTCGCAAATAAACAACATGTCGCAAATCAACACCCTGTCGCAAATCAACACCCTATCGTAAATCAACACCTTGTCGCAAATCAACACACTGACGCGTATGAACACCTTGTCGCAAATCAATACCTTGTCGCAAATCAATACCATATTGCAAATTAACACCCTGTCACAAATTAACACCCTGTCACAAATGAACACCTTGTTGCAAATCAACAACTTGTTACAAATCAACACCTTGTCGCAAATCAACACCCTGTCCCAAATCAACACCCTGTTGCAAATCAATACCGTATCGCAAATCAACAGCATCTTGCAAATCAACACCCTGTCACAAATCAACACCCTGTCGCAAATCAATACCCTGTTGCAATTCAACACGCTGTCGCAAATCCACACTCTGTTGCAAATCAACACCCTGTCGATAATCAACACCCTGTCGCAAATAAATACCTTTCGCAAATCAACACCTTGTCGCAAATCAACACCCTGTCCCAAATTGACACCCTTCGCAATTCAACACCCTATCGCAAATCAACACTCAGTTGCAAATCATCACCCTGTCGTGAATCAATACCCTGTCGCAAATCCAGACCATATCGCAAATCAACACCGTGTCGCAATTAAACACCATGTTGCAAATCACCCTCGTGTTGCAAATCAACACCTGTCGCAAATCAACACCCTGTCGCAAATCAACATCTTGTCACAGATCAACATCCTGTCGCAAATCAGCACCATGTCGCAAATAAACACCATGTTGGAAATCAACACCCTGTCGCAAATCAACACCCTGTCGCAAATCAACACCCTGTCGCAAATCAACACCTTGTTGCAAATCAACACCCTTCCACAAATCAATACCCTGTGCAATTCAACACCCTGGCGCAAATCGACACCCTGTCGCACATCAACAGTTTGTCCCAAATCAACACCTTGTTGCAAATCAACGCCTTGTCGCAAATCAATACCAGGTCACAAATCAACACCCTGCTCCAAATCAGCACCCTGTCACAAATGAAGTGCGTGTAAGTGCGTGTAAGTATGTGTAAGTGTGTGCAAGTGTGTTTAAGTGCGTGTAAGGGTGTGTAAGTGCATGTAAGCGCATTTCAGTGCGTGTTAGTGCGTGTAAGTTGGTGTAGGTACGGGTAAGTGCATAGAAGTACGTGTAAGTATGTGTAAGTTCGTGCAAGTGCATGTAAGTGCATGTAAGTTGGTGTAGGTGCGTGTAAGTTTGTATAAGTTTGTGTAAGTACGTATAAGTGCGTGTAAGTGTGTGTCAAGTGCATGTAAGTGCGTGTCAACGTCTGTAAGTGCGTGTAAGTGCGTATAAGTGCGTATAAGTGCCTATCAGTGCGTGTAAGTGCGTGTAAGTGCGTATATGTTTGTGTAAGTGTGTGTAAGTGTGTGTAAATGCGTGTAAGTGCGTGTAAGTGTGTGTAAGTATGTGTAAGTGCGTGTAAGTACATGTAAGTACGTACAAGTGCATGGAAGTGCGTGTAAGTGCGTGCAAGTATGTGTAAGTGCGTGTAAATTTGTGTAAATGCGTGTAAGTGCGTTTAAGTGTGTGTAAGTACGTGTAAGTGTGTGTAATTGCGTGTAAGTGTATAAAAGTGCGTCTAAGTAAGTATAAGTACGTGTAAGTGCGTGTAAGTGCCTGTACGTGCGTGTAAGTGCGTGTAAGTACGTGTACGTTTGTGTAAGTACGTGTAAGTTCGTATAAGTGCGTGTAAGTACGTGTAAGTATGTGTAAGTGCGTGTACATGCATGTAAGTGTGTTTAAGTGTGTGTAAGTACGTGTAAGTGTGTGTAAGTACGTGTAAGTACGTGTACGTGTAGGTATGTGCGTGTAAGTGCATGCAAGTGTGTATAAATACGTATAAGCAGGTGTAAGTGCTTGTGAATGTGTGCAAGTGAGTGTAAGTGCGTGTAATTGCGTGTAAGTTCATGTAAGTACGTGTAAGTGCGTGTAAGTGCGTAAAAGTGCATGTAAGTACGTGTTAGTTCATCTAAGTGAATGTAAGTTTGTGTAAGTGCGTGTAAGTACGTGTAAGTGTGTGTAAGTGCATGTAAGTGTGTGTAAGTGTGTGTAAGTGCGTGAAAGTGCGTGTAAGTGTGTGTAAGTGTGTGTAAGTACGTGTAAGTATGTATAAGTGCGTATAAGTGCGTGTAAGTTCTTGTAAGTACGTGTAAGGGCGTGTAAGTGCGTGTAAGTTCATGTAAGTGCGTGTAAGTGCATGTAAGTGCATGTAAGTACGTGTAAGTACGTGTAAATGCGTGGAAGTGCATGTAAGTACTTGTAAGTACTTGTAAGTGCGTGTAAGTGTCAAACGTATATGTAAGTGTGTGTAAGTGTGTGTAAATGCGTGTAATTGCGTGCAAGTGCGTGTAAATACGTGTAGGTTCGTGTTAGTTTGTATACATGCGTGTAAGTGTGTCTAAGTGCGTGTAAGTGTATGTAGGTTCGTGTAAGTGTGTGTAAGTGCGTGTAAGTCATGTAAGTGCATGTTAGTGCGTGCAAGTGCGTGTCAGTGCGTGTCAGTGCATGGAAGTTGGTGTAAATGCGTGTAAGTGTGTGTGTGTGTGTGTGTGTAAGTACGTGTGAGTGTGTATAAGTATGTGTAAGTGCGTGTAAGTGCATGTAAGTGCATGAAAGTATGTGTAAGTGCATGTAAGTACGTGTAAATGTGTGTAAGTGCATGTAGTTATGTGTGAGTGTGTGTAACTCCGTGTAAGTGTGTGTAAGTGCGTGTAAATGCGTGTAAGTTGGTGTAAGTGCGTGTAAGTGCGTGTTTGTGCATGTAAGGGCATATAAGTGTGTGTCAGTGTGTGTAAGTATGTGTAAGTGCGTGTAAGTGTGTGCAAGTACGAGTAAGTGCGTGTCAGTGGGTGTAAGTGTGTGTACGTTTGTGTAAGTGCGTGTAAGTGTGTGTAAGTGCGTGTAAGTGCATATAAGTATGTGTAAGTATGTCTAAGTCAAACGTATGTGTGCGTGTAAGTGCGTGTACGTGTGTGTAGTTGCGTGTAAGTGCCTGTAGGCACCTGTAGGTTTGTGTTAGTTTGTGTAAGTGCGTGTGAGTGTGTGTAAGTGCGTGCAAGTGCGTGCAAGTACGTGTAAGTGCGAGTAATTGCGTGTAGGTGCGTGTAAGTTTAAGTGCGTGCGTGTGAGTACGTGTAAGTGCGTGTTGGTGCCTGATCGTATGGGTAAGTGCGTGTAAGTGCGTGTAAGTGCGTGTAAGTGCATGTAAGTGCATGTAAATGCGTGTAAGTTCGTGTGAGTGCGTGTAAGTACATGTAAGTGCATGTAAGTACGTGTAAGTGCGTGTAATTGTGTGTAGGTGCGTGTAAGTGTGTGTGAGTGCATGTATGATAGTGTTAGTTCGTGTAAGTGTGTGTAAGTGTGTATAAGTGCGTGTAAGTGCGTGTAAGTGCGTGTTAGTGTGTGTAAGTGCATGTAAGTGCGGGTAAGTGCGTATAAGTATGTGTAAGTGCGTGAAAGTATTTGTATGTTCGTGTCAGTACGTGTAAGTGCGTGTAAGTACGTGTAAGTGCGTGCAAGTGCAAGTAAATGCGTGTAAGTGCGTGTAACGGCGTGTCACTACGTTTAAGTGCGTGTCAATGGGTGTAAGTGTGTGTTAGTGCGTGTATGTGCGTGTAAGTGTGTGTAAGTGCGTGTAAGTGCGTATAAGTGCGTGCAAGTGCGTATCAGTGCGTGTCAGTACATGGAAGTTGGTGTAAGTCCGTGTAAGTGTGTGTGTGTAAGTACGTGTGAGTGTGTGTAAGTACGTGTAAGTGCGTATAAGTGCATGTGAGTGCGTGAAAGTATGTGTAAGTGCGTGTAAGTACGTGTAAATGTGTGTAAGTGTATGTAGTTACGTGTAAGTGTGTGTAACTGTGTGTAAGTGCGTGTAAGTGCGTGTAAGTGCGTGTAAGTGCGTGTAAATGTGTGTAAGTTGGTATAAGTGCGTGTAAGTGCGTGTTTGTGCATGTAAGTGCGTGTAAGTGTGTGTAAGTGCGTGTAAGCATGTGTAAGTGCGTGTAAGTGCGTGCAAGTGCGAGTAAGTGCGTGTCAGTGGGTGTAAGTGTGTGTACGTTTGTGTACATGCGTGTAAGTGTGTGTAAGTGCGTGTAAGTGCGTGTAAGTATGTGTAAGTACGTCTAAGCCAAACGTATGTGTGCGTGTAAGTGCGTGTAAGTGCGTGTAGTTGCGTGTAAGTGCGTGTAGGTATGTGTAGTTTTGTATTAGTTCGTGTAAGTGCATGTTAGTGTGTGAAAGTGCGTGCAAGTGCGTGCAAGTACGTGTAAGTGCGAGTAAGTGCGTGTAGGTGCATGTAAGTTTGTGTGCGTGCGTGTGAGTACGTGTAAGTGCGTGTTAGTGCGTGATCGTATGGATAAGTGCGTGTAAGTGCGTGTAAGTGCGTGTAAGTGGATGTAAGTGCATGTAAATGCATGTAAGTTTGTGTAAGTGCGTGTAAATACATGTAAGTGCATGTAAGTACGTGTAAGTGCGTGTAATTGTGTGTAGATGCGTGTAAGTGTGTGTAAGTACATGTAGGTTAGTTTTAGTTCGTGTAAGTGTGTGTAAGTATGTATAAGTACGTGTAAGTTCGTGTAAATGCGTGTTAGTGTGTGTACGTGCGTGTAAGTTCGTGTAAGTGCGTATAGGTATGTGTAAGTGCGTGAAAGTATTTGTATGTTCGTGTCAGTACGTGTAAGTGCGTGTAAGTACGTGTAAGTGCGTGCAAGTGCGAGTAAATGCGTGTAAGTGCGTGTAACTGCGTGTCACTACGTGTACGTGCATGTCAGTGGGTATACGTGTATGTTAGTGCGTGTACGTGCGTGTAAGTGTGTGTAAGAGCGTGTCAGTGCGTGTAAGTGCGTGTAATTATGTGGTGTACGTGTCAGTGCGTGTAAGTGGGTGTAAGTGCATGTACGTTTGTGTAAGTGTGTGTAATTGTGTGTATGTGCGTGTAAGTATGTGTAAGTGTGTGTAGGTACGTGTAAGTACGTGTAAGTGCAGGTAAGTACGTGTAAGTGCATGCAAGTGTGTGTGAATATGCGTAAGCATGTGTAAGTGTGTGTAAGTATGTGCAAGTGCGTGTAAGTGCGTGGAAGTGCGTGTAAGTACGTGTAAATGTGTGTAAGTATGTGTAAGTGCGTGTAAGTTTGTGTAAGTGCATGTAAGTACGTGGTAGTTCGTCTAAGTGAGTGTACGTTCGTGTAAGTGCGTGTAAGTGCGTGTAAGTGCGTGTAAGTACGTGTAATTACGTGTAAGTGCATGTAAGTGCGTGAAAGTACGTGTACGTACGCGTAAGTGCGTGTACGTTTGTGTGAGTGTGGCTAAGTATGTTTAAGTACGTGAAAGTATGTGTAAGTACAAGCAAGTGTGTGTAAGTACGTATAAGTACATGTAAGCACGTGTAAGTGCGTGTACGTACGTGTAAGTGTGTGTAAGTATGTGTAAGTGTGTACAAGCGTGTGTAGGTGGGTGTAAGTATGTGTAAGTGTGTGTAAGTGCATATAAGTACATGTAAGTGCGTGTACGTACGTGTAAGTGTGTGTAAGTATGTGTAAGTGCGTGTAAGTGCGTGTTAGTACGTGTAAGTTTGTATAAGTGTGTGTTAGTGCGTGTAAGTGCATGTAAGTATGTGTAACAGCGTGTAAGTGCATGTAAGTGCGTGTAAGTGCGGGTAAGTACTTTTTAAGTTCGTGTAAGTGCATGTAAGTGCGTGTAAGTGCGTGTAAGTGCGTGTAAGTACGTGTGTGTGTGTGTGTAAGTGCATGGAAGTGGTTGTATGTGCGTGTAAGTGTGTGTAAGCATGTGTAAGTATGTATAAGTACGTGTAAGTGCGTGTTACTGCGTGTGAGTGTATGTAAGTGCGTGTAAGTGTGTGTAAGTGTGTGTAAGTACGTGTAAGTGTTTGTAAGCTCTTGTCAATGCGTGTAAGTACGTGTAAGTACGTGTAAGTGCTTGTTAGTGCGTGTAAGTGCGTGTAAGTGGGTGTAAGTGCGTGTAAGTACGTGTAAGTACTTGTAAGTGCGTGTAAGTGTGTGAAATAATACATAAGTTAGTGTAAGTGCATGTAAGTGTGTGTAATTGCGTGCACGTGCGTATAAATGTGTGTACATTCGTGTTAGTTTGTGTAAGTATGTGTAAGCGTGTGTAAGTACGTGTAAGTGCATGTAGGTTCGTGTAAGTGCGTGTAAGTGCATGCAAGTCATGTAAGTGCGTGTTAGTGCGTGTAAGTGCATGTAAGTTTGTGCAAGTGCGTGTAAGTGCGTGTAAGTGCGTGTAAGTGCGTGCAAGTGTGTGTCAGTGTGTGTCAGTGCGTGTCAGTTTGTGTAAGTTTGTGTAAGTGCGTGTATGTGCATGTAAGTCCGTATAAGTGCGTGTAAGTACGTGTAAGTGCATGTAAGTGTGTGTAAGTGCATGAAAGTATGTTTAAGTGAATGTAAGTGCGTGTAGATACGTGCAGGTGTGTGTAATTGCGTTTAAGTGGGTGTAACTCAAACTGCATGTAAGTACGTGTAAGTGCGTGTACGTGCGTGTAAATGCATGTAAGTTGGTGTAAGTGCGTGTAAGTACGTGTACATGCGTGTAAGTGTGTGTAAGTTTGTGTAAGTGGGTGTAAGTGCGTGTAAGTGCGTGTTAGTACGTATAAGTGCGTGAGAGTCTATGCTGATCTTGATTGTTGATGACTTGGAGGTGATTGACGATCGGCAGTCGTCAACCTGGTTGCCGACTAGGTCGACGACTAGCCGCTGGGGGGAAAAGGGGCGAAAACCTGTACAGGGACGTGCGAGTGAACCCGGATCCACAGTTATGGATGAGGGGTTGACAACGTTAAGATGGATTAAAGTGAGAATTAATGGTGGGAATGGATAGGCCATGGATGAGAGAAGGGTAGTACCGAGTTTGAGCCCATTTTGAGTATTGTCTGTCCTCGTCGATTGTCAATCGTCGATCATTTGCCTCAAGAGATAGAGATCGATCGTCGACCTCTATCGTCGATCACTTACTAAGGTGGTCAGCATAGGTGTAAGTGCGTGTAAGTGTGTGCAAGTGCGTGTAAGTGTGTGTAAGTGCATGTAAGTGCCTGTAAGGTTGTGCAAGTGCGTGTAAGTGCGTGTAAGTATGTGTAAGTGCGTGCAAGTGTGTGCAAGTGCGTGTAAGTGCGTGTAAGTATGTGTAAGTACGTGTAAGTGCGTCCAAGTACGTATAGGTCCGTGTCAGTGGGTGTAAGTGCATGGAAGTTTGTGGGAGTGCCTGCAAGTGCGTGTAAGTGTACGTAAGTACGTGTAAGTACGTGTAAGTGTGTGTAAGTGCGTGAAAGTATGTGTAAGTGCGTGTATGTACGTGTAAATGCGTGTTATTGTGTGTAGGTACGTGTAGGTTTGTGTTAGTTTGTGTAAGTGTGTATAAGTGTGTGTAAGTGCGTGCAAGTACGTGCAAGTGCGTGTAAGTGCATGTAAGTGCGTGTAGGTGCGTGTAATTTTCAGTAAGTGCGTGTAAGTATGTGTAAGTGCGTGTAAGTGCGTATAAATGTGTGTAACTTCTTGTACGTGCATGTAAGTGCGTGTAAGTACGTATAAGTGTGTGTAAGTATGTGTAAGTGCGTGTAAGTATGTGTTAGTGCGTGTAAATGCATGTAAGTTTGTGCAAGTGCGTGTAAGTGTGTGTAAGTGCGTGTAAGTGAGTGTAAGTGCGTGTCAGTGTTTGTGAGTTTGTGTCATTGCATGTAAATGTGTGTAAGTACGTGTAAGGGTGTGTAAGTACGTGCAAGTGCGTGCAAGTGCATATAACTGTGTGTAAGTGCGTGTAAGTGTGTGTAAGTGCTCATCCGTGGGTGAAAGTGGGTGTAAGTATGTGTAAGTGCGTGTAAGTGCGTCTAAGTGCGTGGACGTGCCTGTAAGTGTATTTAAGTGTGTTTGAGTCCGTGTAAGATTGTGTAAGTGCGTGTAAGTACATGTAACTAGGTGTAAGTGGTTGTAAGTTCGTGTCAGTGCATGTAAGTGCGTGTAAATGTGTGTTAGTGCATGTAAGTGCGTGTAAGTGCATGCAAGTGCGTGTATGTTCGTGTTAGTTTGTGTAAGTGCGTGTAAGTGTGTGTAAGTATGTGTAAGTGCGTACAAGTGCGTGTAAGTGCGTGGAAGTGCATGTAGGTGTGTGTAAGTGGGTGTAAGTGCGTGTCAGTGGGTGTAAGTGCGTGTTAGTGCGTGTATGTGCGTGTAAGTACGTGTAAGTGCGTGTAAGTGCGTGTAAGTGCGTGGAAGTGCATGTAGGTGTGTGTAAGTGGGTGTAAATGCGTGTCAGTGGGTGTAAGTGCCTGTTAGTGCGTGTATGTGCGTGTAAGTACGTGGAAGTGCGTGTAAGTGCGTGTAAGTGTGTGTAAGTGCGTGTAAGTGCGTGTAAGTATGTGTAAGTGCGTGCAAGTGCGTGTAAGTGCGTGGAAGTGCATGTAGGTGTGTGTAAGTGGGTGTAAATGCGTGTCAGTGGGTGTAAGTGCCTGTTAGTGCGTGTATGTGCGTGTAAGTACGTGTAAGTGCGTGTAAGTGCGTGTAAGTGTGTGTAAGTGCGAGTAAGTGCGTGTAAGTATGTGTGAGCTCGTGTAAGTATGTATAAGTATGTGTAAGTTTGTATGAGTGCGTCTAAGTGCGTGGAAGTACGTGTAAGTGCCTTGAAGAGCGTGTATGTGCGTGTAAGTTTGTGTACGTGCGTGTACGTGCGTATAAGTGTGTGTAAGTGTGTTTGAGTGCATGCAAGTGTGTGTAAGTACGTACAAGTGTGTGAAAGTGCGTGCAAGTATGTGCAAGTGTGTGGTAGTGTGTGTAAGTTTCTGTAAGTGCGTGTAAGTTCGTGTAAGTATGTGTAAGTGCGTGTAAGTACATGTAAGTGCGTGTAGGTTCGTGTAAGTTCGTGTATGTGCGTGTAAGTATGTGTAAGTGTGTGTAAGTGTGTGTATGTTTGTGTAAGTGCGTGTATGTACGTGTAAGTGCATGTACGTTTGTGCAAGTGCCTGTAAGTGCGTGTAAGTGCGTGTAGGTGCGTGTCACTGTGTGTAAGTATGTGTAAGTGTGTGTAAGATCATGTAAGTTTGTGTAAGTGTGTGTAAGTGCGTGAAAGTATGTGTAAGTGCGTGTAGGTACGTGTAAGTACGTGTATACGTGTAGGTTCGTGTAACTTTGTGTACGTTCGTGTAAGTGTGTGTAAGTGCGTCTAAGTGTGTGTATGTTCGTGTAAGTGTGTGTAAGTGCATGTAAGTGCGTGTAAGTACGTGTAAGTGCGTGTAAGTACATGTACGTTTGTGTAAGTGCGTGTAAGTTTGTGTAAGTGCGTGTAAGTGCGTGTAAGTTCATGTAAGTGTGTGTAAGTGCGTGTAAGTGCGTGTAAGTGCGTGTTAGTGCGTGTAAGTACATGTACGTTTGTGCAAGTGTGTGTAAGTATGTGCAAGTGCATGTAAGTGCGTGTAAGTGCGTATAAGTGTGTGTAAGTGTGTGTAAATGCGTGCAAGTACGTGTAAGTGCGAGTAAGTGTATGTAAGTACGTGTAAGTGCGTGTAAGTACGTGTAATTGCGTGTAAGTGCATGTAAGTGCATGTAAGTATGTGTAAGTGCGTGTAACTGCGTGCAAGTGTGTGCAAGTGCGTGTAAGTGGGTTTAAGTGTGTATAAGTGCATGTAAGTACGTGTAAGTTTGTGCAAGTGGGTGTTAGTAGGTGTAAGTGCGTGTTAGTGCGTGTAAGTACGTGTAAGTGTGTGTACGTGTGTTTAAGTGTGTGTAAGTATGTGTAAGTTTGTGTAAGTGCGTGTACATGCGTGTAAGTGCATGTAAGTGCGTGTAAGTGCGTGCAAGTGCGTGCAAGTACGTGCAAGTTTGTGTAAGTGTGTGTATGTTTGTGTAAGTTTGTGTAAGTGCGTGTAAGCGTGAATAAGTGCGTGTAAGTATATATAAGTTTGTGTAAGTGTGTGTAAGTGTGTGTAAGTGTGTGTAAGTATGTATAAGTGCGCATAAGTGCGTGCAAGTGTATGTAAATGCATGTATGTGCATGAAAGTGTGTATACGTATGTGTAAGTGCGTGTAAGATCATGTAAGTGCGTGTAAGTGCATGTGAGTGCGTGTAAGTATGTGTAAGTGTGTGTCAGTGTGTGTAAGTACATGGAAATGCGTGTAAGTGTATGTAAGTGCGTGTAAGTACGTGTAGGTGCGTGCAAAATGTGTGTAAGTGTGTGAAAGTACGTGTAAGTTCATGTAAGTGCGTGTAAGTGTGTGTAAGCACGTGGAAGTACGTGCAAGTGCGAAAAGTACGTGTAAGTACGTGTAAGTGAAAGTAAGTGCGTGTAAGTGCATATAAGTGCGTGTCAGCACGTGTAAGTGCGTGTAAGTGCGTATAAGTGTGAGTTTGTACCTGTGAGTGTATGTAAGTGTGTGTAAGTGCAAGTATGTGTGTGTACGTGCATGTAAGTACGTGTAAGTACGTGTATGTGCATGAAAGTGCGTGTAAGTGCGTGTAAGTACGTGTAAGTACGTGTGAGTACGTGTACGTGCGTGTAAGTGCGTGTAAGTGCATGTAAGCACGTGTGAGTGTGTGTAAGTGCGTGTAAGAGCGTGTGTGTGTATGTAAGTGCGTGTAAGTGCATGTAAGTGCGTATTAGTGCGTATAAGTGCATGTAAGTGCGTGTAAGTGCGTATAAGTGCGTGAAAATGCGTGTAAGTGTGTGTAGGTGTGTGTAAGTATGTGTGAGTACGTGTGAGTGTGTGTGAGTGCGTGTGAGTGCGTGTAAGTACGTGTAATTGTGTGTAAATGCGTCTTATTGTGTGTAAGTGCATGTAAGTGCGTATAAATGCGTGTAAGTTTGTGTACGTACATATAAGTGCGTGTAAGTACGTATAATTGTGTGTAAGTACGTGTAATTGTGTGTAAGTGCGTGTAAGTGCGTGTAAGTGCGTGTAAGTGCGTGTAAGTGTGAATAAGTACGTGTAAATTCGTGTAAGTATGTGTAAGCACGTGTAAGTTCGTGTTGGTGCGTGTAAGTGCGTGTGAGTGTGTGTAAGTGTGTGTACGTGCGTGTAAGTACGTGTAAGTTCGTGAAAGTGCATGTACGTATGTGTACGTGCACGTACGTACGTGTAAGTGCGTGTAGGTATGTGTAAGTGCATGCAAATGTGTGTAAGTGTGTGTAACTTTGTGTAAGTGCGTGTAACTGTGTGTAAGTACATATAAGTATGTGTAAGTGTGTATAAGTACGTGGAAGTGTGTATAAGCATGTGTCAGCACGTGTAAGTACATGTAAGTGTGTGTAAGTGCGTGTGAGTATGTGTAAGTTTGTGAAAGTACGTGTAAGTTCATGTAAGTGTGTGTAAGTACGTGTAAGTACGTGTAAGTGCATGTAAGTACGTGAAAGTACGTGTACGTATGTATGAGTATGTATAAGCACAAGTTAGTGTGTGTAAGTATGTGTAAGAGTATGTAAGCACATGTAAGTACGCGTAAGTGCGTGCAAGTGTGTGTTAGTGCGTGTAAGTGCATGTAAGTTCGTGTAAGTGCATGTAAGTGTGTGTAAGTGCTTGTAAGTGTGTGCAAGTGTGTGTAAGTGCGTGTAAGTGTGTGTACGTGCGTGTAAGTGTGTGAAAGTGCGTATAAGTGCATGTAAGTGCGTGTAAGTTCATGTAAGTTCGTGTAAGTTCGTGTATGTTCGTGTAAGGACATAGGTGCAGGCACCGTAGGCACAGGCGCAGGCACCATAGGCCCAGGCCCAGGCACCGTAGACGCAAGCACAAACACTATAGGTGTATGCGTAGGCACCGTAGGCGCATGCGGAGGCACCGTAGGCACAGGCGCAGGCACCGTAGGGGCAGGCACAGGCACCGTAGGCGCGACCGCAAGCACTGTAGGCGTAGGCGCAGGCACCGTAGGCGCAAGCGCAAGCACCGTAGGCGCAGAAGGGCGCAGGCATTGTAGGCGTAGACGTAGGTACCTTATGCACAGGCGCGGGCACCGTAGGCTTAGTCGCAGGTACCGTAGGCGCAGGCGCAGGCACTGTAGGCGCAGGCGCAGGCACCTCGGGCGCAGGCGTAGGCACCGTAGGCGCAGGTGCAGGCACCGTACGCACAGGCGCAGGCACTATAGGCGCAGGCCCAGGCACCTAGACGAAGGCGCAGGCACCGCAGGCGCAGGCACAGGCACCGTAGGTACAGGCGTAGGCACCGTAGGCGCAGGCGGAAGCTCCGTTGACGCAAGCACAGGCATCGTAGGCATAGGCGCAGGCACCGTAGTTACAGTTACCATAGGCGCAGGCGCAGGCACGGTAGGCGCAGACGCAGGCACTGTAGGCGTAGGCGCATGCACCGTAGGTGCAGGCGCAGGTACCATAGTCGCAAGCACATGCACTTTAGGCGCTAGTGAAGGCACCGCAGGCGCATGCACAGGCACCGTAGGCACAGGTGCAGGCATTGTAGGCGCAGGCGCAGGCTCCGTGGACATAGGGGCAGGCACTTTAGGCACAGGTGCAGGCACCATAGGCGCAGGCGCAAGCGCAGGTGCAGGCACCGTAGGCGCAGGCGCTAAGGCTGCACACCAAATCCTAGGATTTGTGAATGAGATTTGTGAATCCGGATCCGGATTCGGATTCGAGGATCTGAATCCTTCATTAGGATTCGATTCGGGATTTGAGGATCTTTTTTGCACAAGTTTCAGCTTGGAAAACATGGTTTTCTATGGAAGACAAGAGGATTTCTACTTGCCATAACCTGCAGGATTCGGAAACGATTCGTGAATCCTTATGATTCGCGAATCCAGATTCGGATGCGTGAATTGAAGCCAGACTTCGATTTGGATTTGTGAATCCGAGTCCAATATTGGATTCAGGAATTGTACCCGGTGTGCACCCTTAGTAGGCGCAGGCGTAGGCACCTTACGCACAGGCGCATGCACCATAGATGCAAGCGCAGGCACCATAAGTGTAGGCATATGCACTGTAGGCGCAGGCGCAGGCATGGTGGGCGCAGGCGCAGGCACCATAGGCGCAAGCGTAGGCACCGTAGGCGCAGGCACAGCCATTGTAGGCGCAGACACAGGCACCATAAACGCTGCCGCAGGCACCGTAGGCGCAGGCATAGGCACCATAGGCGTAGGCGCAGGTACCGCAGCCAAAGGCGCAGGCACCATAGGCGTAGGCGCAGGCATCGTAGGTGCAGGTGCAGGCACCGTAGGCGAAGGTGCAAGCACCGTAGGCGCAGGCGCAGGCACCGTAGGCGCAGGCGCATGCACCGTAGGCGCAGGCGCAGGCACCCTAGTTGCAGGCGAGAGCACCGTAGGCGCAGGTAAGGGCACCGTAGGCGCAGGCACATGCATCGTAGGCACAGTTACCGTAGGCGCAGGCGCAGGCATACAGGCGCAGGCGCAGGCACCGTAGGCGCAGGCCGAGGAACCTTGGGCGCAGGCGCAGACACTGTAGGCGCATTTTCGGGATCCATAGGCGCAGGCTCATGCATGGTAGGCGCAGGCGCAGGCACGGTAGGCGCAAGCACAGGCACCATAGGTGCAGGCCCAGTAGGCGCAGGCCCAGGCACCTAGGCGCAGGCGCAGGCACCTAGGCACAGGCGCAGGCATCGTAGACGAAGGCACAGGCACCATAGGCGCAGGCGCAAGCATCGTAGGCGCAGGCGCACGCACCGTAGGCGTAGGCGCAGGCACCGTAGGCGCAGGCACAGGCACCGTGGCCCAGGTGTTGGCACCGTAGGCTGAGGTGTAGGCACCTTAGGCGTAGGCGGAGGCAGCGTACGTGCAGGCGCATGCACCGTAGGCGGAGGCGCAGGCACCATATGCGCAGGCGCAGGCACCGTAGGCGCAGGCACAGGCACTGTAGGCGCAGGCGCAAGCACTGTAGGCGCAGGCGCAAGCACCATAGGCGCAGGCTAAGGCACCGTATGTAGTGGCCTAGGCACCATAGGCGCAGACACAGGCACTTTAAGTGTAGGCAGAAGTACCTTAGGCGCAGGCGCAGGCACCGTAGGCGCTTGCACAAGGCACCGTAGGCGCAGGTGATACCCCCAATTTGGCCGCACCCTTGACTTTTTCCGCGGAGACCTTCTTCTGCGATGTCCGCGGATTATGCACTTCTCACACACTACTGCTCAAGCTAGGTGTGCAGTGGAACACAGACACCAGCACTAAGCTACTGACAGTTCCACGGACTGCAGATCTATATATGTGCACACAAACCTCACTGATGAGTGACACTCTGCGGTCCACTTCTTACCACACGTGAGCCCGCCACCTCGTGGCTTCCAGCTCCTCTGCGCGGAATCCTCGTTCCGCGGACGTGTGCAAGCAAGGGCACCGCCAGCAGTTCACTTCACAAAGGCTTTTGGCTCTTCACGCATACAGTCTCGCAGGTCGCAGACAGGACTCCAAGAGCTACGAAAGGCACGGGAGTAGTGGGGTGGTGAACACAGAGGAGAGCGAGTGAATGTCTTTGATCAACGTGGCGGAGCACATGAATGCGGAGTATTGCTCAAGGAAGCAAGCAAGACTGAGCTCACCTTATGCTAGTGCCATCTAGGTCTTATCTACTTGGAACTCCACACGGTGTCTTTACACGCTGTCTGTCTCATCCTTCTCAAGCTATTTTCCTTCCCTCTTACTTGGACTCCACGCGGTGCGGCTGTGCCTCGCGGGTCTCGTCCTCAAACACATCACATTCTTTTCTAATGATCTTCTTCATCCGCGGCTCGTGCAGGTGGTCTTCGTGTTCTTCCTTGAACCTTCGCTTTTCGCAGTACGTCTCCACATGTTCCCCTGTGATTAATGCTTGGTCATTCCTGCTGATTGGGTGTTTCTCCCTTGATTCCTCGGTTCATCCGCTTATGTACCTGCACCTTGTCCGTGATCAGGGATCTTGCTGCGGCTCGTCCTTGTTCTCTTTGCATCGCGGATTTCTCACCATTGTGTCCCGCCTTTTTCCTCTCCGCATCATGCACTTGGTTGTGGAAGAATTGCCACAGGTAAGTGTGCTCACCTCCAGACCCCTAGCCCCTAGATTCCGCACTACCCTTTCCTCAACCGCGTCCGCGGGAGCCAGCGTTCTGTGCACGGATCTCAGGCTGCCCATGTCGTTCTCCGTGGATGGTCTTTCCCTGCGGACCTGCGGCTGAAGTGTGCCTGACACTGATGCCCCCAACCCCCCCTTTTTGCAAGACTCTGCCCCCAGAGTCTTTCAGCAAGTCACCCCCTTGAAGTGCTTGTAGGGCTTGGGACGGTTTTGTTCCTGGCACGGTCTGCACTATTTCTCCACAATCCCTCCTTTCCGCTGGACCTTCTCCGTGCATTCATCATGGATGAAGAGTCTTCATCCTTTGTACCGCGCCTCCATTGTGGGCGCGGTGATCATCTGCTTGCATGAGGAGCAGTGCGGTGTGTGTTCGTACTTCTTGCAGCTCGAGAATCGGTAGATCTTCTTGCCCTCACTATTCCGCCCCACCTCCTCGGTGCAATGCTCATGTGTGATGCCTCCGCAGTGTTTGCATCGATAGACCGTCCCTTCGAGCCGACCGCTGCAGTTGTCTCCGGTGCAGGACCGTTTGTTGGATAACTTCCACTTGATCTTCCGCGTCTTGTTGCGACGGCTGCTGCAAGTCTAAATGCCATCCTTCCCGCGCGCCCCAAACTGCAGGTGACACATAGTCTTGCACATTCCGCAAGGCTTGCCGAATTCATTCAGGTCCTCTACGCATGCCCCACAGGTTGGGGCCAAGGTGTACTCATCATAGGACAATGAGGCCCCTTCCTCCACGGTGGCCATCCCCACGCACTTGTGGCACTGCCCCGTCAAAACCGAGCTGCTTGTGACAAGGCAACCCTGGTGGGCCAACCTGTTACATTGAGTGCAGTGTTCACCCGTGCTGACCGCCTTGACAAAGGTGGGGCAGTTCTCCCCGGCTATTGTGGGCGAGTCCTGCTCTTCCTCTTCTTTTGAATCCACCTCTTCCCCTTCCATGGTTACCCGCGGTGGCTTCCGTACTGCAAGGTGATGTTCGATTTCTCGGCGACAACGCCTGCACTTCTTCGGTCCACTTTGTCACCCTTTGGCATTCCGCGGCTGTTCCAGGCATTTCTCCCATGTCTTCCAGCGACACCCTTCGCAGTCCTACACCGTTCTGCCCCAGCGGTGTCCACATTGGGCGCACATTTTGTTCTCATTTATCTTCTGAGCCTGTTGGTTCCGGAGTGGTGCGAGCTAGTTGCGGAGTGGTACGATTTGGTTGCGGAGTGGTGCGAACGGTTTGCAGAATGGTGCAAACTGGTTGCGGAGTGGTGCAAACTGGTTGCGGAGTGGTGCGAACTGGTTGCGGAGTGGTGCGAACTGGTTGCGGAGTGGTGCGAACTGGTTGCGGAGTGGTGCGAACTGGTTGCGGACTGGTGCGAACTGGTTGCAGAGTGGTGCGAACTGGTTGCAGAGTGGTACGAACGTGTTGCGGAGTGGTGCGAACTGGGTGCGGAGAGGTGCGAACTGGTTGCGGAGTGGTGCGAACGGCTTGCGGAGTGGTGCGAACTGGTTGCGGACTGGTGCGAACTGGTTGCAGAGTGGTGCGAACTGGTTGCAGAGTGGTACGAACGTGTTGCGGAGTGGTGCGAACTGGGTGCGGAGAGGTGCGAACTGGTTGCGGAGTGGTGCGAACGGCTTGCGGAGTGGTGCGAACTGGTTGCGGACTGGTGCGAACTGGTTGCAGAGTGGTGCGAACTGGTTGCAGAGTGGTACGAACGTGTTGCGGAGTGGTGCGAACTGGGTGCGGAGAGGTGCGAACTGGTTGCGGAGTGGTGCGAACGGCTTGCGGAGTGGTGCGAACTGGTTGCGGACTGGTGCGAACTGGTTGCAGAGTGGTGCGAACTGGTTGCAGAGTGGTACGAACGTGTTGCGGAGTGGTGCGAACTGGGTGCGGAGAGGTGCGAACTGGTTGCGGAGTGGTGCGAACGGCTTGCGGAGTGGTGCGAACTGGTTGCGGACTGGTGCGAACTGGTTGCAGAGTGGTGCGAACTGGTTGCAGAGTGGTACGAACGTGTTGCGGAGTGGTGCGAACTGGGTGCGGAGAGGTGCGAACTGGTTGCGGAGTGGTGCGAACGGCTTGCGGAGTGGTGCGAACTGGTTGCGGACTGGTGCGAACTGGTTGCAGAGTGGTGCGAACTGGTTGCAGAGTGGTACGAACGTGTTGCGGAGTGGTGCGAACTGGGTGCGGAGAGGTGCGAACTGGTTGCGGAGTGGTGCGAACGGCTTGCGGAGTGGTGCGAACTGGTTGCGGACTGGTGCGAACTGGTTGCAGAGTGGTGCGAACTGGTTGCAGAGTGGTACGAACGTGTTGCGGAGTGGTGCGAACTGGGTGCGGAGAGGTGCGAACTGGTTGCGGAGTGGTGCGAACGGCTTGCGGAGTGGTGCGAACTGGTTGCGGACTGGTGCGAACTGGTTGCAGAGTGGTGCGAACTGGTTGCAGAGTGGTACGAACGTGTTGCGGAGTGGTGCGAACTGGGTGCGGAGAGGTGCGAACTGGTTGCGGAGTGGTGCGAACGGCTTGCGGAGTGGTGCGAACTGGTTGCGGACTGGTGCGAACTGGTTGCAGAGTGGTGCGAACTGGTTGCAGAGTGGTACGAACGTGTTGCGGAGTGGTGCGAACTGGGTGCGGAGAGGTGCGAACTGGTTGCGGAGTGGTGCGAACGGCTTGCGGAGTGGTGCGAACTGGTTGCGGACTGGTGCGAACTGGTTGCAGAGTGGTGCGAACTGGTTGCAGAGTGGTACGAACGTGTTGCGGAGTGGTGCGAACTGGGTGCGGAGAGGTGCGAACTGGTTGCGGAGTGGTGCGAACGGCTTGCGGAGTGGTGCGAACTGGTTGCGGACTGGTGCGAACTGGTTGCAGAGTGGTGCGAACTGGTTGCAGAGTGGTACGAACGTGTTGCGGAGTGGTGCGAACTGGGTGCGGAGAGGTGCGAACTGGTTGCGGAGTGGTGCGAACGGCTTGCGGAGTGGTGCGAACTGGTTGCGGACTGGTGCGAACTGGTTGCAGAGTGGTGCGAACTGGTTGCAGAGTGGTACGAACGTGTTGCGGAGTGGTGCGAACTGGGTGCGGAGAGGTGCGAACTGGTTGCGGAGTGGTGCGAACGGCTTGCGGAGTGGTGCGAACTGGTTGCGGACTGGTGCGAACTGGTTGCAGAGTGGTGCGAACTGGTTGCAGAGTGGTACGAACGTGTTGCGGAGTGGTGCGAACTGGGTGCGGAGAGGTGCGAACTGGTTGCGGAGTGGTGCGAACGGCTTGCGGAGTGGTGCGAACTGGTTGCGGACTGGTGCGAACTGGTTGCAGAGTGGTGCGAACTGGTTGCAGAGTGGTACGAACGTGTTGCGGAGTGGTGCGAACTGGGTGCGGAGAGGTGCGAACTGGTTGCGGAGTGGTGCGAACGGCTTGCGGAGTGGTGCGAACTGGTTGCGGACTGGTGCGAACTGGTTGCAGAGTGGTGCGAACTGGTTGCAGAGTGGTACGAACGTGTTGCGGAGTGGTGCGAACTGGGTGCGGAGAGGTGCGAACTGGTTGCGGAGTGGTGCGAACGGCTTGCGGAGTGGTGCGAACTGGTTGCGGACTGGTGCGAACTGGTTGCAGAGTGGTGCGAACTGGTTGCAGAGTGGTACGAACGTGTTGCGGAGTGGTGCGAACTGGGTGCGGAGAGGTGCGAACTGGTTGCGGAGTGGTGCGAACGGCTTGCGGAGTGGTGCGAACTGGTTGCGGACTGGTGCGAACTGGTTGCAGAGTGGTGCGAACTGGTTGCAGAGTGGTACGAACGTGTTGCGGAGTGGTGCGAACTGGGTGCGGAGAGGTGCGAACTGGTTGCGGAGTGGTGCGAACGGCTTGCGGAGTGGTGCGAACTGGTTGCGGACTGGTGCGAACTGGTTGCAGAGTGGTGCGAACTGGTTGCAGAGTGGTGCGAACTGGTTGCAGAGTGGTGCGAACTGGTTGCGGAGTGGTGCGAACTGGTTGCGGAGTGGTGCGAACTGGTTGCGGAGTGGTGCGAACTGGTTGCGGAGTGGTGCGAACTGGTTGCAGAGTGGTGCGAACTGGTTGCGGAATGGTGCGAACAAGTTGCGGAGTGGTGCGAAATGCTTGCGGAGTGGTGCGAACTGGTCCCGGAATGGTGTGAACTGGGTGCTGAGTGGTGCAAACTGGTTGCGGAGTGGTGGGAACTGGTTGCAGGGTGGTGCGAACGGATTGCAGAGTGGTGCGAACTGGTTGCGGAGTGGTGCCAACTGGTTGCGGAGTGGTGCGAACTGGTTGCGGAGTGGTGTGAACTGGTTGCGGAGTGGTACAAACTGGATGCGTAGTGGTGCTAACTGGTTTAGGAGTGGTACAAACTGGTTGCAGAGTGGTGCGAACGGTTTGCGGAGTTGTGTGAACTGGTTGCCGAGTGGTGCGAACTGGTTGCGAAGTGGTGGGAACTGGTTGTGGAGTGGTGCAAACTGGTTGCCGAGTGGTGCGAACTGGTTGCGGAGTGGTGTGAACTGGTTGCGGAGTGGTGCGAACTGGTTGCGGAGTGGTGCGAACTGGTTGCGGAGTGGTGTGAACTGGTTGCGGAGTGGTGCAAACTGGATGCCTAGTGGTGCGAACTGGTTTAGGAGTGGTACAAACTGGTTGCAGAGTGGTGCGAACGGTTTGCGGAGTTGTGTGAACTGGTTGCCGAGTGGTGCGAACTGGTTGCAAAGTGGTGGGAACTGGTTGTGGAGTGGTGCAAACTGGTTGCGGAGTGGTGCGAACTGGTTGCCGAGTGGTGCAAAATGGTTGCCGTGTGGTGTGAACTGGTTGCGGATTGGTGCAAACTGGTTGCAGAGTGGTGCGAGCTGGTTGCGGAGTGGTGCGAACAAGTTGCGGAGTGGTGCGAACGGCTTGTGGAGTGGTGCCAACTGGTAGCGGAATGGTGCGAACTGGGTGCGGAGTGGTGCAAATTGGTTGCGGATTCGTGCAAACTGGTTGCGGAGTGGTGCAAACTGGTTGCGGAGTCGTGCGAACAGGTTGCGGGGTGGTGCAAACTGGTTGCAGAGTGGTGCGAACGGGTTGCGGAGTGGTGCGAACGGGTTGCGGAGTGGTGCGAACGGGTTGCGGAGTGGTGCGAACGGGTTGCGGAGTGGTGCGAACGGGTTGCGGAGTGGTGCGAACGGGTTGCGGAGTGGTGCGAACGGGTTGCGGAGTGGTGCGAACGGGTTGCGGAGTGGTGCGAACGGGTTGCGGAGTGGTGCGAACGGGTTGCGGAGTGGTGCGAACGGGTTGCGGAGTGGTGCGAACGGGTTGCGGAGTGGTGCGAACGGGTTGCGGAGTGGTGCGAACGGGTTGCGGAGTGGTGCGAACGGGTTGCGGAGTGGTGCGAACGGGTTGCGGAGTGGTGCGAACGGGTTGCGGAGTGGTGCGAACGGGTTGCGGAGTGGTGCGAACGGGTTGCGGAGTGGTGCGAACGGGTTGCGGAGTGGTGCGAACGGGTTGCGGAGTGGTGCGAACGGGTTGCGGAGTGGTGCGAACGGGTTGCGGAGTGGTGCGAACGGGTTGCGGAGTGGTGCGAACGGGTTGCGGAGTGGTGCGAACGGGTTGCGGAGTGGTGCGAACGGGTTGCGGAGTGGTGCGAACGGGTTGCGGAGTGGTGCGAACGGGTTGCGGAGTGGTGCGAACGGGTTGCGGAGTGGTGCGAACGGGTTGCGGAGTGGTGCGAACGGGTTGCGGAGTGGTGCGAACGGGTTGCGGAGTGGTGCGAACGGGTTGCGGAGTGGTGCGAACGGGTTGCGGAGTGGTGCGAACGGGTTGCGGAGTGGTGCGAACGGGTTGCGGAGTGGTGCGAACGGGTTGCGGAGTGGTGCGAACGGGTTGCGGAGTGGTGCGAACGGGTTGCGGAGTGGTGCGAACGGGTTGCGGAGTGGTGCGAACGGGTTGCGGAGTGGTGCGAACGGGTTGCGGAGTGGTGCGAACGGGTTGCGGAGTGGTGCGAACGGGTTGCGGAGTGGTGCGAACGGGTTGCGGAGTGGTGCGAACGGGTTGCGGAGTGGTGCGAACGGGTTGCGGAGTGGTGCGAACGGGTTGCGGAGTGGTGCGAACGGGTTGCGGAGTGGTGCGAACGGGTTGCGGAGTGGTGCGAACGGGTTGCGGAGTGGTGCGAACGGGTTGCGGAGTGGTGCGAACGGGTTGCGGAGTGGTGCGAACGGGTTGCGGAGTGGTGCGAACGGGTTGCGGAGTGGTGCGAACGGGTTGCGGAGTGGTGCGAACGGGTTGCGGAGTGGTGCGAACGGGTTGCGGAGTGGTGCGAACGGGTTGCGGAGTGGTGCGAACGGGTTGCGGAGTGGTGCGAACGGGTTGCGGAGTGGTGCGAACGGGTTGCGGAGTGGTGCGAACGGGTTGCGGAGTGGTGCGAACGGGTTGCGGAGTGGTGCGAACGGGTTGCGGAGTGGTGCGAACGGGTTGCGGAGTGGTGCGAACGGGTTGCGGAGTGGTGCGAACGGGTTGCGGAGTGGTGCGAACGGGTTGCGGAGTGGTGCGAACGGGTTGCGGAGTGGTGCGAACGGGTTGCGGAGTGGTGCGAACGGGTTGCGGAGTGGTGCGAACGGGTTGCGGAGTGGTGCGAACGGGTTGCGGAGTGGTGCGAACGGGTTGCGGAGTGGTGCGAACGGGTTGCGGAGTGGTGCGAACGGGTTGCGGAGTGGTGCGAACGGGTTGCGGAGTGGTGCGAACGGGTTGCGGAGTGGTGCGAACGGGTTGCGGAGTGGTGCGAACGGGTTGCGGAGTGGTGCGAACGGGTTGCGGAGTGGTGCGAACGGGTTGCGGAGTGGTGCGAACGGGTTGCGGAGTGGTGCGAACGGGTTGCGGAGTGGTGCGAACGGGTTGCGGAGTGGTGCGAACGGGTTGCGGAGTGGTGCGAACGGGTTGCGGAGTGGTGCGAACGGGTTGCGGAGTGGTGCGAACGGGTTGCGGAGTGGTGCGAACGGGTTGCGGAGTGGTGCGAACGGGTTGCGGAGTGGTGCGAACGGGTTGCGGAGTGGTGCGAACTGGTTGCGGAGTGGTGCGAACTGGTTGTGGAGTGGTGCAAACTGGTTGCCGAGTGGTGCGAACTGGTTGCGGAGTGGTGCGGACTGGTTGTGGAGTGGTGTGAACTGGTTGCGAGGTGATGCGAACTTGTTGCGGAGTGGTGCGATCAGGTTGCGGAGTGGTGCGAACGCTTTGCGAAGTGGTGCGAACTGCTTGCAGAGTGGTGTGAACTGGTTGCGGAGTGGTGCGAACTGATTGCGGAGTGGTGTGAACTGGTTGCGGAGTGGTGCGAACTGGGTCCGGACTGGTGCGAAGTGGTTGCGGAGTGGTGCGAACTGGTTGCAGGGTGGTGCGAACGGGTTGCATAGTGGTGCAAACTGGTTTCAGAGTGGTGCAAACTGGTTGCAGAGTGGTCCGAACTGGTTGCGGAGTGATGCAAAGTAGTTGTGGAGTGGTGTGAACTGGT
>SZWC01002609.1:7518-62778 GCA_023375785.1 Penium margaritaceum
CAGAAAATAGCCGTGGACCTATTTTCTGGCAGGCAGGGTTTTCTCGGTGAGCCCTGCCAGACGCCCGACAGCCCAAAACCCGGGCGTCGTCCGTTTTGCCTGAAAACTGGACCATACCATAATGCCGACGCTGCGAACGCAGTCGTGCGGTCAGAATCAGTTAGAAAAATAGTAGCAAAGAGTTATTGCTGCCCGAACCCAGGCCGTGCCTACGGCGGTCCATGATGCCGAACAGGACCATGCAGCACGCAACACGGACCCTAGGCAGAGCATGACGACGCAGACGCGACGGGACGCGCTGGACGCATGCAGACAGCACTTTGCGGTGGCAGTGACCACTGGCGGCACGACTGCCGAGGAGGCCTGCCGATGGAGCTGAGAACGTCGCCGGAGAGAGGAGGCTCCAGCGAACTGCGAGTAGACCTCCGCGTGCGTCGGCTCCACCGGATGACGCTCCATCAGTGTCAAGTCTCGCCGTCAGTCATCTGCACGCCGATGTACACAAGCCGGGAGGACACAACAGAGCACAATGGGGGATGCGCAAAAACCAACACTCCCCCATGACTCACAGGTGTAGTGTACATGGGCGGGAAGAGAAACGGTCAACATCCAGACTCCCCCAAGGTACGCAGAGACGCAGGCAGAGACAAAGAGGACGACTCACGGACGCACGCCGACTGAACTCACAGCCTTCTTGAACGAGTCCCTCTTCAGTGCCTTGGTCAGGAAGTCAGCCAGGTGCCGTGCTGTCTCAACCCATACGATGCTGATGCTGCCGTCATGCAACAACGAACGTACATGGTGATACTCAACATTGATGTGCTTTGTGCGTGTGTGATGCACACCGTCATTGTCGGCGATGGCCATGGCACTCTCATTGTCACAATGCAAGGTGATGGATGCGACAGACTGACGCAACTCGGACAACAGACGACGCAACCACACACTCTCACACGCGCCTGAGCCAAGGGCCACGTACTCAGCCTCAGCAGTGCTGCGTGGAATGTACCCCTGCTTGCCAGTGCGCCAGGACACAGCTGTGCCGCCGACCAGAAAAATCCCGCCCGTGCGACTCTTACCGTCTGGACTGCCGGCCCAGTCACTGTCGGTGTAGCCCACTACGATGACGGACGGCTGACGGCGGAACATGAGACCTCGCCGAGGGGTCGAAACGACATAGCGCAGCACTCGGATCGCGGCCTCGAAGTGGAGGTGACGTGGCTCCTGAGAGAACTGGGCCAGGAGGTTGACGGCGAACGCAATGTCTGGGCGCATCATCGTCGCAAGGAACATCTGTGACCCGATGACCCGCAGATACGGGGTCACATCAACTTGCTCCCCCACAACAACTGGGTCATGACTCTTCAGCTTCACCTGGCCATCGGGTGACATGGGTGAAGATGCGCTATGCACGAGGGGCAAGTCCTCGACAAATCGAGTGGACAGGGTCTGCACATAGGCAGCTTGGTGGACGTGCAGGATGCCCTGGGAGCGATCATGCTCGAGCTCCATGCCCAGGAAGACTCGGGCACACCCGAGATCCTTCATCTAGAAGGCGGCGTGCAACAAATCCTTGACGCGCTGGATGGCGGCCGCGTCTGGCGACGCAATGAGGAGATCGTCGACGTAGACCAGAACTGCGGCGAAGGTCTGACCTCGCGGGCTGACGAACAGTGCGGGGACAGCGGTGCTGCGCTGGAGGCCGCCACGGAGAAGCGTACTGCTGATCTCCTGGTTCCAGAACCGAGGTGACTACTTCAAGCCATAGAGGGCCTTCCGCAGCCGCCAAACTCTCCCAGTGCCGTCGTCGAAGCCTAGGGGCTGCGTCATGTAGAGCTCCTCACCCTCCAGTGAGCCATGGAGGAATGCGTTGCTCACGTCCATCTGATGCAGCTCCCACCCGTGCTGGGCAACCAGGCTGAAGAGCGCCCGGCTAATGGAGAACCGACCAACTGGGGCGAAGATCTGGTCGTAATCGACCCCAGGGACCTGAGCAAACCCCTTTGCTATGAGACGGGCCTTGTACTTGTCCAAGGATCCGTCAGGCTTCCACTTACGCTGAAAGACCCACTTGGCACCAATGGCCTTCCGACCTGGAGGGAGGTCGCCGAGGTCATACACGTGGTGCTGTCGGATAGCAGCGAGCTCCTCGGCACAGGCAGCATCCCAATGTGCGGCCTCAGGGGAGGCTCGAGCCTCGCGTAGGGTGGAAGGGTCCTCTGGGCGCGCTGTGGACCGGACTGAGAGGGCGTGTGCATCACGAGCCCCAGGTGGGACGTGGGCGAGTGCAGCCACAACAGCATGCCGATGCTCGTGATGAAGCATGACGTACCCCAATGCAGAACACGGGTGAAGGTCTACGATGATGGCAGAAGTGGTATGGCCGAGAGCCTTTGTGCCAGGGTCCCCACTCACGACCGTGGGAGTGGAGGAGACATGTGGAGCCACAGGGGGTCGAGGCGCCACGGGACGGGGAGCGACGTTCTGCGCGCTCACTGTCGGCCGAGGTCGGAGGCTGCCGCCTGGGCCACGTGTGTAGCGCGGTCGGGCAGAAGATGGTGCTGAGTCCGACGGGCCGACGGAGGCGGACGGGGCTACTGGTCAAGAGGGGCCAGCGGACATAGCTGGGGCTGCCGGCCTGGAGGGGCGAGCGGACGCGACTGGGGCTGCTGGCCCGGAGGGGCGAGCGGCCGCGACTCGGGCTGCTGGCCCGGAGGGGCCAACGGACGCAACTGGGGCTGCTGGCCCGGAGGGGCCAGCGGACGCGACTGGGCCGTCGGCCCGGAGGGGCCATCGGAAGCGACTGGGGCTACCGGCCCGGAGGGGCGAGCGGACGCGACTGGGGCTGCTGGCCCGGAGGGGCCAGCGGACGCAACTGGGGCTACTGGCCCGGAGGGGCCAGCGGACGCGACTGGGGCCGTCGGCTCGGAGGGGCCATCGGAAGCGACTGGGGCTGCCGGCCCGGAGGGGCCAGCAGACGCGACTGGGGCTGTTGGCCCGAAGGGGCCATCGGAAGCGACTGGGGCTGCTGGCCCGGAGGGGCCAGCGGACGCGACTGGGGCTGTCGGCCCGGAGGGGCCATCGGAAGCGACTGGGGCTGCCGGCCCGGAGGGGCCAGCGGACGCGACTCGGGCAGCTGGCTCGGAGGGGTCAGCGGACGTGACCGGGGCTACCGGCTCGGAGGGACGGAGTGATGTGTCACCCGGAAGCGACAGGACGGAGGACGGACTCACCAATCCCCCATGCGACGGGAGGGACACGGACGAGCCGAAGCGGATGAGGTCGCGGGGAAACAGGTCCTCCAAGACGAGGGCATCACGGGACTCAACGATGCAGTGTCGGGATGGGTCCCAGAAGCGCCAGGCCTTGGACTGACGAGACACACCGAGAAAGGTGCAGGGGCGTCCGCGGGGGGCGAGCTTGCCACCCTGCTGTGGGGCGGGCAGCCACACAACGGCCACGCAGCCCCAGACACGAGCCGGGCAGATGTGAGCACGCCGACCGCACCAGTGCTGATAGGACGTGGACTTGCGGGGAAGGGGACCGTGGGGAACCCGGTTCCAGACCCAGGTCATGTAGGCCATGGCTTCAAAATAGAAGCCATCGGAGAGACCGGACTCGACCCGCATGGTGCGGACGGCGTCGGCCATGGTACGGTTCCACCGCTCGGAGACGCCGTTCTGGGCGGGTGTGTAGGGTGCAGACGTCTCATGGTGGATACCGCGGGAGGCGAGAAAGGTCGTGGCCTCACCTTGGTACTCGCCACCGCGATCGGGGCGAAAGCGGCGAAGGGGGCGGCCACACTCGCGCTCCGCAAGGACAAGCCAGTTCTGAATGGTTCGGGCGACATCGCTCTTCTGCCGAAGGCAGAAGACCCAACGGTAGCGAGAGTAGTCGTCCGTAAGAGTGAGGACATAGCGGCCATGCTCACCGACGGACTCGGTGGGGAGAGGGCCCATGACGTCTGAGTGGACAAGGTCAAGGGGGGCGGACGCCAAGGAGGAAGATAGGGGGTACGTGGACCGGTGCATCTTCCCCTGAGCGCAGTCAATGCACTCAGTGGGGCACGGGAGAGGGAAAGTCTCCGGATCAAGGCCCTTGGCGGGCTGGGCGCGGAGCATGCTTTCTACTGCGGCAGAGTGGACGTGGCAAAGGCGGCGGTGCAAGAGGCGGGTGTGCTGAGGAGAAAGTGTGCTGGTTACAAACACATGACTGGTCGCGGCCGACAGGGAGGAGACAGGAGGGGAGGAGGACAGGCGGGGAACGTGCCACAAGTTGCCACAGGCGGTGGCGTGCAGTACGACAAGACCCGACGGACGCAACGACACAGTGCCGACACCACGCGAGTGCACAACTTCCATACTCATGCGGTCAAGGGCAGTCACGGACAGGAGGCTGAGCTCGAGACCAGGAACGAAGAGAACATCGGTCAGAAAGACGTCACCGGCCGGACCACAAAAATGAACGACGCCTACACCGCGAACAGGAAACACCTGTCCGGAGCCCGTCCGGACACCGGAGACATCGCCGATGGGACCGAGCATACTGAAGGCCTCGCGAGAGGCCGTCATGTGATGTGTGGCCCCGGAGTCGATGATCCAGGTCTCAGCAGGGTCCCGGAAAGGGGTCGCCAGATCACTCATGGTCACATGGCAGCAAGTGAGGGAGGCGGACGCATTGGAAGGAGGCGCGAAACGAGACTGCCAGTCGTCAAGCCATGCAATGTCGTCAAGGAGTGGGGTGGAGGAGATCACGGGAGACGACGAGACAGACGAGGAAACGGGACACGACCGCAGCTCAGTCTCAGTCATGCAGGGATGGGCCGGAGGGCAGGAGGTGACGCAACTCGCACTTCCTTGGGGAGGAGGGCGAGGGAGGCCAAGCTGGAGCGCGATGAATTGCTCCAGCTGACGCTCTTGAGATGACGACCCAGGAGTGTAGACGGAATGCGGAGTGATGGCGCCGGAGCCCGGGTAGTAGGAGGGCTAAGACGGCAAAGGAAGTGGAGGTGCCGACGGTTGAGGGTAGTACTGCTGCGGGTAGTACTGCTGCGGCGCGGGTGTCTGCGGGACAGGCGGAGCTGTCGGAGTGGCAGAGCTGCTGGACGAGGTCGGAGTGGGAGGACCAGCAGCAGCGTCGGCGGCAGAGGCAAGGCGGCACTCCCGCTGGCGTCGCATGGTGGGGATGACGCGGGCCTCGTCCGTCGGGAGAGGGCACGTGTACCACCCGTGCTCGGGCAGGCCATAGTTGTGGCAGACCGAGCCACTACCGGTGGAACCAGTCGATGACTGCTGCTGCTGCTGTTGCGATGGACCCTTGCCCTTCTTGTTCCGGCTTTTCTTCTTGTTCCCTGAGGACGATAGGGTAGCTGCGACGGGGGAGGCAACGACCACGGAGGCAACGGCAGGGGTGGCGACGGCAGGGAATGCGAGGACCTCTGCACGATGGAGCTGGGACTCCTGGCGAGCTTCCTCAATGCGGAAGAAGAGCTCATATGCCCAGGGTATGAGAGTTCCCTGGGCCTCCATGGTGGAGAGTACGTCCTGAGGGTAGTGGACGAAGACGTCCGTGTATGCGCTGGTGGCGCCGCGTTTGATGGTGAGGAGCGCGGACAGAGGGGGCGGAGCAGATTTGCCAAGTCGACGGAGGATGTCTTCCGCCCGCTGCCTGTAGGCAGTGACCGTCTCGGTCTCCCCCATGTGCAGGGAGTTGAACTCCCGGTGCAGACGGCTGATCTCAGCGTCGCTAGACAGGCGATGAGGTCTGGTGAGGACGTGCCATGCGGCTGCAGGGTCTGGGATGTCGCCAGTGGTGAAGTCGCCGAGGAAGGACTCCAGGGCAAGGCGGGAAGCTGGGGAGGCGACTGGTACAAGGGCGCGGACGGCGCGACCAGCGTCATACAGCTGATCGGCCTGAGTGGAGTCGTAAGGGAGGGTGTAGTAGGCCCACAGACCCTCACCCTACGCCCACATTCGGAAGTTGAGCTCCCAGCTCCGGAACTGCTCGCCGGCCTGAAGCGGCGGCGGCGGTGTCTCAAAGTCCTTCTGCCTACGGCCGGCACCCAGAGTGGGGCCAAGGACGGAGGTGACTGTCTGCCGTTCGCGCTGAGTCTGTTGCTGTGCTAGGTAGTACGTGGCGGCGGACACAGTGGGGCTAGCGTGCCCTGGAGGGATGAACGACGGCAGCGCGCTGGTGGCGGTTTGGGAGGCGACTGGCTGTAGCGCTGCAAGCTGCTGCGTCAAGGCAGCGAGTTGTTGCTGAAGAGGAGCGAGAGGGTCAGGGTTGCCGCCAACGTTACCTGTGGGCTGCTGCTGCTGCTGCTGCTGCAGTTGCGGTGGCTGCTACTCTAGGGGCGGTGACTGCTGCTACTGCAGCGGCGGTGGCTGCTGCTGTAGAGGCGGCGGCTGCTGCTGCTGCAGCGGCGGCGGCTGCTGCTGCTGAGGCGGTGGCGGCTGCTCCTACTGCTGATTCGGCTGCTGCTGGTGCAGCGGCGGCAGCTGCTGTTGCCGTGGCGGCGGCGGCTGCTCCTGCTGCTGCGGCGGCGGCGGCTGCTGCTGCTGCAGCGGCAGCGGCTGTTGCCGCTGCAGCGGCGGCGGGTGCTGTTGTTGCTGCTGCAGCAATTGCTGCAAGAAAGGAGGGGTAGGGGTCCCCCCACCAGAGGAGGACCCTTCCTTGCCGGGACTACTAGCCATGACTAAGTGTCCCTTGTGTTTATTTTGTCTTTGTGTTGCTGATGTCAACAGGAGGTTGGGGCAGTGGGAATTCTACCCACCTGTTTGGCCTTCCCCCTTTCCCCTTCCCCCCCCCTTTTTTTCTTTTTTTTGTTGATGACTTCAGTAGTGACGTCAGTAGTGACGTCAGCAGAGGGGTGTTGACGTCAGCAGCGGCGGATGTTGGGGCCGCCGCTGCTGCTGTTGCTGCTGATGCTGCTGCAGCCGCTGCTGCTGCTGCTGTTGCTGCTGCTGCTGCTACTGTTGTTATTGCTGTTTGCTACTACTGCTGCTGCTGTTTGCTGCTGTCGCTGCTGCTGCTACTGATGCGGCTGCTGCAACTGCTACTGCATTTGCTGTTGCTACTGTAGTTGCAGCTGCAGCTGCTGTTGCTGTGAGCTGCAGCGGCTGCTATGGCTGCTGTAGCTCGCAGCTGCTACTACGCGCTGCTATAGCTGCTGCGTGCTGCAGCAGCTGCTCGCTGCAGTGGCGGGCTACTGGAGCAAGCCGCGGGGGTGGGGACTTTTTTTTTGTCGCCTTTTTTTGTTTTTTTTCCTTGTCACAGCGGGCAGTAGCCCGCTGTCTGCTGCGAGCAGCGGGCTGCTGCTCGCCTGGCAGCAGCTCGCTGCTGCTCGCTGGCAGCAGCGGGCTGCCGCTCGTTGCTCGCTCGCTGCGAGAAACGAGTAGCAGCAGCCGCAGCAGGCAGCTGCCAGCTGCTGCTCGCTGCTGCTGCTGCTGCAGCTGGCCGCTGTTGCAGCTCGCTGCACCAGCTGCTGCAGCCCGCTGCTGCTGCTGCACGCTGCTGCAGCTGCTGCGTGCTGCGGCTGCTGCCTGCTGCCGCTGCGGGCTGCTGCTGCGAGCTACTGCTGCGTGCTGCTACTGCTGCTGCTGCGAGCAATTCCTGCTGCGGGCTGCTGCTAGCTGCTGCTTCTGACGACTGCTACTGGTGGTGCCAGTCACTACACCTGGGTGACGTTACCGCTTGCGTCGTCGCCCACAGACGTCAGACACCGCCTGCCGCTCACCTCCTCGCGTCACGCGTGGGGGTCAGTGCTGCCCAAAACATTTCGGCAGCATTTGCCCTAGCCCAGTGGCCGTGGGAAAATATCTGACGCCGCCACCAGGCGGGTCAATGCTGCCCGAAAAAATCCGGCAGCATTTCCCTTGCACTGGCGCGTATGGGGGTTCGCCGGCGTTCTCTGGCACCTGTTCGCTAGTCTTCTGCTGCTGCTGCTATGCTCTGGCTCTGATACCAAATTGGAAAGCCTAGGCAGCAGGTTGGGGCAGCAGCGTTGTTGATGCAGCGTGCGGGCTTCCACGCTCGTTGCTTAAGTCAGCTGCCCCCTCAATCTGCTGCTCTATAGTCTAAGTCTGGAAGCTCTGGGTTTGTTACTCAGAAACGCGTGCGCCAGAGTTAGCGCCAGAAAGCAGCTGAAGACCGAAAGTAACTGATTAGGAATGAAGAATGAGCAACAATGGGAGACCCCTCCAAGTTCTAGGCCCCCCCCACTAGTGTAGAAGTTGTTACTCAACTAACCACCCAATCAGAAAATAGTTGTGGACCTATTTTCTGGCAGGCAGGGTTTTCTCGGTGAGCCCTGCCAGACGCCCGACAGCCCAAAACCCGGGCGTCGTCCGTTTTGCCTGAAAACTGGACCATACCATAATACCAACGCTGCAAACGCAGTCGTGCGGTCAGAATCAGCTAGAAAAACAGTAGCAAAGAGTTATTGCTGCCCGAACCCAGGCTGTGCCTACGGCGGTCCATGACGTCGAACAAGACCATGCAGCACGCAACACGGACCCTAGGCAGAGCATGACGACGCAGATGCGACGGGACGCGCTGGACGCATGCAGACAGCACTTTGAGGTGGCAGTGACCACCGGCGGCACGACTGCCGAGGAGGCCTGCCGATGGAGCTTAGCACGTCACCGGAGAGAGGAGGCTCCAGCGAACTGCGAGTAGACCTCCGCGTGCGTCGGCTCCACCGGATGACGCTCCATCAGCGTCAAGTCTCGCCGTCAGTCATCGGCACGCCGATGTACACAAGCCGGGAGGACACAACAGAGCACAATGAGGGATGCGCAAAAACCAACAGTACTGTCAACCGGGTGCGTGGGTCTCAACTCACCAAGAATACTCTCCTACCTCCTGACAAGCCCACATGGCTGCCGGAACGCATCGACCGCGTCTTGCCGGCGCTATCGTAGGTGCTGGAGAAGTCTCGGTGCAGTCCGGAGGCCCGTTGTGTCGTCACGCCCTCCTCTGCCATATACCCCAAATGTGGGTATATCGGTAAACTAGCAGTGTCGGTCGTGACGGGTGGAAGCCACACAAACTAACACTCCCCCTGGCTGACATAGCCGTGCACGCCAGAACGAATGATCGAAGGCATGGAACAACGTATGCCAAACCACAGTATGCACCGGGCAATCATACATACACACTTGTGCTACTCACCTAAGGTCTCCCTAGACACTGGCACATGCTACCAAGTGTCTGGGTCTCGACCATGAGAGGAGGGATGCACACGTGCACAAACCAGTGTAATGCCCATCACACACATGTCTGGCAACAAGATGGTCTCCTCGTGACACTGGTGGTACCAGGGCCCGGGTCTCGACCGCTACGAGCAATCCAACACAATAGTATCATCATCCAAACACAGGATCATGGGAGGATCTCCTCGTAACACGGGTGCAACACACCACGTGTCCGGGTCTCGACCAACAGCTCGCATGCACATGCCACACACAGTATAGCCACACACCAAGACACATGATCACATGGTCTCCTCGTGACACTGGTGGTACCAGGGCCCGGGTCTCGACCGCTACGAGCAATCCAACACAATAGTATCATCATCCAAACACAGGATCATGGGAGGATCTCCTCGTAACACGGGTGCAACACACCACGTGTCCGGGTCTCGACCAACAGCTCGCATGCACATGCCACACACAGTATAGCCACACACCAAGACACATGATCACATGGTCTCCTCGTGACACTGGTAAAACGCACCAAGTGTCCGGGTCTCGACCAACAGGGCGCTACCATGTACATGCAACTGTGCAGGCACGCAGCATGAGCCACATGCGGGATGCTGTAGATGCTCACAACAGAGCATGGACCTCGTCCCATCTCCCATGACGTCGCGTCAGGTCGAGGTCCACACAACACTCCCCCTGGGCAGATGAACCTGGTAGCGATGTCCTCGATGGAGATGCTGATGTCGTAGCTGAACAGATCCTGGGCGATGAGTTATGTGGTGTGTCCAACATGCAGAGATAGTTCCCTCTGTCACGTGCGAGTCGACTCCCTCCCTCAAAGACGAAGGGGTCTCTCCGGCTACGACTCCTCACGTGAATCTACATCACCTGGGGTATACCAGTCCTCGCGTGACTGCCAAGGGTCCCAACTCACAGTCTCTCCTGCCTCCGCATTGCCGCGATGCATCTCTGTCCGCCGGAGGAGCGGGAATGGGCGAGCAGCACGCGTGCATGGATGAAGTGGCGGAGCTGGCCTCCGATACGGGATAGCACACCCTGAGACACAAGGGTGTACTGCCAGAAGAGGAGAGCTGGAACGACGAACCGGATCACCACTCGTGGATGGAGATGAAGATGGAGCAGGTGAGTCGGGTGGATGAAGGTGCGTGACGGCAGCAGAAGACGAAGGAGGAGCAATGATGGGGTCGACAGGAGCCAGGATGGCGGAAGTCGAAGGCACGCTCACCTCTCCTATGACTGTGTCTCCAACGGACGTCATACTCGGAGCTCGTACAAGATCCTCCCCGGGTATAGGTGTGCCAGATGCTACTGGCAGAAGGCTCCTGCCAGTAGCAGTGATGCTGCCCTCCTCTGAGAATCGCTCACGCGCTGCCATCATCTCCCGCTGTAGTATGACTACACGCTCCTGCAGATCAAGATAATCTGCCTCGGACATGTCGAGGTGGCCTATGTCGACCTGGTGTAGAATAAACTCTGCATCACTGGATGCTGCACATGCAGACTGCACAACGCGTGAGTACAGCGCCATCTACATCTCTGCTGCTGAAGACGATGGAACTGGTATTGCTGCATCCTCCTGGGGGTCAACCAAGCTCGCAATGTACTGAGACGCTGGAACATCGGATGCAGCTGCATGTGTCGCATCCACATCACAGCTCGTGTCTGTCATGCGAGGAATGAGCGGTTGCATGCCAAGAGAGAATGAGAAGGAGGAGTCATCAGAGTCCGTAGAGTATGTAGAAACGTCGTCCGTGTAGGTACTGGCACTCTCGGCGTTGATGTGATCGGTAGGGTCACCAACAGGTGAAACCGAGGGGGCAGAACTCAGCTCCTGCTGGCGAGGTGACTCCATCTGCGTGTACGGATCTGCACCACTGTCCTCAACTGCCGCCGTAGTGGACACATGTGTGCAGGGTTCCAGCTCGACAATGTCCGTCAAGGCGACCAACAAGCGCAGCTGGCGCTCACGCACTGTCTCACCGGGAAGGCTGGTCACTGCCACCTGCTCAATCATGGAGTGTACATCACCATCTGACTCCGTCATGTGTGTCGGTGCTCTGTCCTGTACACGACGCGTAGACTCAGGGAACATGGGTGACTCCTGACGTTGAAGCTGGTGCTCAGGTAGCGCAGATGACACGGTGAAACCTTCTCAGTCTGCTGCAGCATGTGTCCCAATGACACCTCTCAGAACTGCTGCTCTCAAGAATGCCTGAACCTCCAAAAGACCAACCGGCCGACTCTGCACTACGACTGCTGCCGTACTGGTGTGAATCTCGTGCGCCAACGCCCCCGAAGATCCGTGTGGGGCATCACGATCCGCGCTGGACTCCAGTGCCACCGCCAAGCCGCTACCGGTCGGAGTCGCAAGTGGCACCGCTAAGGCACGCGGGACCTGCACTCCTCCTGATGCAACCTGCTGCTGTAGAATGTCCGGCTCTTGCCCTAGCGTAGATGTCAAACTCAATGAAATACAGGTCTCAAGCCCTGCAGCCTCTGCCGGACTGCTGTGAGACTGCTGCACACACTCTCTCAAAAGTCTGGTAGTCGCATCCCCATCCATACGGGACTCCTGTGCCGCCGCTGGGCCTCCACCGGTCGGACCCGCGAGTGGCACCGCCCAAGTACGCGGTGCCTGCGCTCCTCCTGATGTCGCCTGCTGCTGTGGAAGATCTGGATCCAACCTGGGCGATGAAAGGCAACTCTCCACCATGAAGGCCATGTCGGGGTCAATCTCCACGCTATGTGCTGTCACTATATCATCTGAGTCTGCCTGAGCTGCCGCTCGGGCATCACGGCCCGGCGCGAGTGCGGATCCTATCGGTACGGTCACATCAGGCAATGTGCGGTGACCACACTCCCCCTCGACAGGTACAGCAACGGAGGCTCAGGAGGTGGAGGATGTATCAAAATCGGCACGAGCACGCCGTGCGGAGCGCTGACACCGACGTCGCGGAGTCGGTCGACTGGAATGACTGCATGAAGACATGTCATCGCGAGATGGCGTCGTGGTCGCAACGGAGTGGAGGATCGACATGATCGTGGCAGCCTGGGACTCGTTGGCAGGTGGAGATGAAGGTACACCATCCAAAGAGGAAGGAGGAGAGGATGGAGGAGATGTGATCGAAGAGGCCGTCGACAAACGAGGAGCAGAAGCACGCTCAGTGACGACGAGGTCACAAAGCCGCTGCACCGTCTGCCGGAGGTCGTGGATCTCGACGAATATGCTCGCCAGAGGTCCAACTAGGGGATTTACCAACTCCGGTAGATCCGTATGCTGTGGAGGACGCAGGCTCGGACGAGGCTGTAGCCAAGGTGGATGCCAGCCGGGAGGGCGCGTCCAACAGCGAAGCCAACCATGATGTCCATCACCACAGTAGTAACAGGCGAACGCGCAAGGCGCCTGCTCAGATGTCCGCGCACTCATCTCGTGCGCTGGACGATGGATAGGTACCAAGGGCACCTACTACCGGTGGTAAACACCAAGCCACGGGAGAGAACGAGGCCAGTAGGTATTGTCGCTCCTAGAGGTCACGGCGTCCAGGTCAACAAACGTGACCAGACGGACGAGCTGCACTACCACTTCACGCCCGGAGACTACAGTCTGACTGACTGCGGCCACTAATGCTGTTGCCACTAATAGAGCGAAGACTGCTCCAAGACTAGAAGGGGTGGCGGCTGCAGGTGTGGCTGCCGCTCCAAGCGGTAGACGACCCAACCCTCGGAGATGGTAAGACTCGAATCCGCCGTCGACCCTACGGGGTGAAGTGCGCGCAACAATCCACAGGCCCCAGGAAGACGCCGGTCCAGGACGCGTCTTGAAGTGGAGATCGCCGCCGACGACCGTACGCTCTCGGCTGAGAAGGCGAAATTGCAAGCTGTGGCGCAGCCGCCGCACTATGTAGTCGTCGACACTCCACCGCCAGATGCTGCTATTGCGGCTATGAGAGCTGTTGCTGCTGCTACGGCGGTAGTAGTTGGAAGATGATCCTTTTTCTTTTACTGTTTTTTTTCCCTTGCCCACGGCCAACCCCCTCCTTTTTTGTCTTTTGCCCTCACCCTCCACCCCTTTTTTTTCTAGGTCTCCCCTCTGCTCGCCTTAGGCCCTCGCCTTTATTTTGGGTTGCTTTTTCTTTTCTTTTTTTTTCACTCGCTTTCAGGCGTACCCCTTTTTGTATTTTTGTTACTAGCCCCTCCCCTTTTTCTCGATTGCCCGTAAGGTGGGTGAACGGAGAAAATAAAGAGAGGGGGGGTGTCCGGCTTGTCCGGCCCTCCCTCCCGTGCACGCTCACTCGCTCGCTCGCTGAGCGAGCGAGTGAGCGAGTGGGTGTGGGGGGGAGGAGGGAGCGAAGGGGGAGGGGGGGTCCTGTCCGCCCCTCTGACCTGGCCCCTCCGTCGGTCGGCCGACGGGGCCGGTGGGGCCAAGGGGGCCCACGAGGCCGACGGGCCCCCTCCGAAGGGCCCCTCGGAGGGGCTCGGAGGGCCCCCCTGAGAAGGGGAGGAAGGGAGGGGGAGGGGTGCGAACGGGGCCGACAGGCCCCCTTAGAGGGCCCCCACCTTCAGAGGAGGGCTACGAGGCCCTCCTCGCAGCGGCAGCATCAGCTGCAAAGGCAGGTGCAGGTGCTGCGGTTGCTGCTGCTACTGCTACTTCTGCTGCTGCTGCTGCTCTATGCGGCAGCTGGTACTGCTGCTTGCTGCTGCCGACGCGGCTGTTGCTGCTACTTGCTGATGCCGACGCTGCTGCTTGCTGCTGTCGCTGTTGCTGCTGCTGCTGCGCGCTGCTGCTGCTGCTGCCGTCGCTGCTGCACGCTACTACAGTGGCTGCTGCTGCTGCTGCAGCTGCTTTCGCCGCTACTACTGCTGCTGCACGCTGCTGCTGCTACTGCTGTAGCGGCTGATGCGCTGCTGCAGCTGCTTTCGCCGCTGCTGCTCCTGCTGCACGCTGCTGCTGCTGCTACCGTCGCTGCTGCTGCTTCCGCCGCTCCTGTGGCTGCTGCTGCTGTTGCTTTTAATGTTGCCGCCACAGTCCTAGTGCTGCTATGCGTGGCTCACCGCCCTTGAGGCGTTCGCGTGCAGTCGCTTCGCGCTCCCTCACGCTGCTGCCGGCGTGGCGCCACGTGGCGCGTTCTCTTTACGTTCCGCCCACTGCTGCTACTTCTGCTGCTCACACGCCCCCTTGTGCTCTGATACCAAATTGGAAATAAATTAGGGCATGCAGGCCCATGCAAAAACGAACATGAACTCTGTGTGTGAGTGCAATGCAAGACGACAAGAATTTGGCTAAGTGTGGAACGCTGAATATAAAAGAACAAGGAGAGATTACAAATGAGCCCCTAGCGGGCTTATATAGGGGCGTCGGCAGCTAACCGCAACGGGCCCCGTCACCCCTGCTGAAACCTAATGAGTCAACAAGGAGAACACACTGCATACACCACGAGAACAACAAAGGTGGTCTCCTCGAGGCACCGGAACAGCTCTCCGAGTGCCCGGGTATCGACCACCGAGAAAATATGAGCAGTGCCAAAAAAAACTCGGAATCAATGTCCAGACATCACTGACGGCTTTCCGAAGATCGGAAGCCCCACAACAGCAATCGGGTCTCCTCGTCTCACCGATACAGACAACCGCGTGCGCGGGTCTCAACTCACCAAGAAAACTCTCCTACCTCCTGACAAGCCCACACGGCTGCCGGAACGCATCGACTGCGTCTCGCCGGCGCTGTCGTAGGTGTTGGAGAAGTCTCGGTGCAGTCCGGAGGCCCGTCGTGTCGGCACGCCCTCCTCTGCCATATACCCCAAATGTGGGTATATCAGTAAACTAGCAGTGTCGGTCGTGACGGGTGGAATCCACATAAATCAACAGGTACAGTGTGGAGACCATGTATCGTACTACTCACACCGTCGCATGAAGGGTTCTCGCCTTAGAACGCTTTGATATCTATACGCGGAGATTGATAGCAAAGGCAATGCTTGTAGGAAGCGATAGAAGGCCGACATGCACTCACTCCTATGCAAGCTCAATGCACACAGTAATCACAGTCATGGTGTGCCGAGAGGTGTTGGTTTTCGTACATCTCTCATTGTACTCTGTTGTGTCCTCTCGGCTTGTGTACATCGGCGTGCAGATGACTGACGGCGAGACTCGACGATGCTGGAGTGTCGCTCGGTGGAGTCGACGCGCGCTGAGGCCCACTCATCATTCACTGGATCCTCCTCCCTCCGGCAATGCGCTCAACTCCATCAAGCAGGCCTCCTCGGTGGTCGGGTCGCCGACAGTCACAGCCACTGCAGATGCTGTCTACATGCACCTAGCGCTGTGTCTGGTTGTGGCATTGCGTCTGCAGCATCATGCGGTGCCTAGGGTCCATGTCTCCTGCTGTATGGCCCTGTTTGGCATCGCTGACTGTCATCGGCACTGCCTGGGTTCGGGCAGCCATAACTCTTTGCTGCTATTTTTGTAGCTGATTCTGACCACACGACTGCGTTCGCAGTGTCGGTATTATGAAATGGTCCAGTTTTCAGGCAAAACGGACGACGCCCGGGTTTTGGGCTGCTGGGCGTCTGGCAGGGCTCACCGAGAAAACCCTACCTGCCAGAAAATAGGTCTAGGACTATTTTCTGATTGGCTGGTTAGCTGAGTAACAAGTTCTACACTAGTGGGGGGAAGCTAGAACTTGGAGGGGTCTCCCATTGTTGCTCATTCTTCATTCCCAATCAGTCACTTTCAGTTTTCAGCTACTTTCTGGCGCTAACACTGGCGCGTGCGTTTCTGAGTAACAAACCCAGAGCTTCCAGACTTAGACTCTAGAGCAGTAGACTGAGGGGGCAGCAGACTTAAGAAGCAACGAGCGTGGAAGCCCGCACGTGACATCAACGACGCATGCTGCCCCAACCTGCTACCTAGGATTCCAGCTTGGTATCAACGGCGGCGTCAGATTTTTTCCCACGGCCACTGGGCCAGGGGAAATGCTGCCGAAATTGTTCGGCAGCACTGACCCCCACGCGTGACGTGAGGAGGTGAGCTGCAGGCCGCATCCAACACCTACAAGCGACGACGCACACTGCAACGTCACCCAGGTGCAGTGACTTGCACCAGCACACAGCAGTTGTAGTCTGCAGCAGCGGCAGCCGTAGGCAACGGCAGCGAGCAGTGGCAGCAGCAGCTAGCAACAGCTACGTTCAGCAGTAGCAGCAGGCAGAAGCAGCAGCTCGCAGCAGCAGCAGCCCGCAGCAAGAGCGAGCAGTAGCAGCAGCAAGCACTAGCTACAACATCGTGCAGCAGCAGCAGCAAGCTGCAGCAACCGCAGAAGCAAGCCACAGCAACAGCCAGCCGCAACAGCAGTTGTAGCGAGCAGCTGCCAGCAGCGACTGCTGCTGCTCGCTGCCCGCAGCGAGCGAGCAGCGAGCAGCAGCCCGCTGCTACCAGCGAGTAGTAGCCCATTGCCAGCAAGCAGCAGACCACTGCCAGCGAGCAGCAGCTCGCTGCCAGCGAGCAGCAGCCCACTGCTCGTAGCTAACAGTGGGCAGCTGCCCGTTGTGACAGACGAGAGAAGAAAAAAAACGCAAGAGAAAAAAAAGACCCCACCCCACCAGCTTCGCCGCCGCTGCTACAAAAGCTGCCTTTGTTGCTTCAGCAGCCATGGTAGCCGCAGCAGCCCGCAGCAGCAGCAATTGTTGCTGCAACTACAGCCGCAGCAGCAGCAGCAACAGCAGTCGCAGTAGCAGCAAGGGCAGCAGCTGCAACAACAACAGCAGCAGCAGCTACAATAGGAGCAGCAGCAACAGCAGTAGCAGCAGCAGTTGCAGCAACAGTAGTAGCAGCAATTGCACCAACTACAACAGCAGCAGTAGCACCAATAAGAGCAGCAGCAGTAGCAACAGCAGCTGCAGCAGTAGCAGCAGCAACAACATCACATGCAGCAGTGGCCCCAAAAATTGCCACTGATGTCGTCAACATCCAGCTGCTGACATCACTGCTGACGTCACTACTCACGTCATCAACTCACCAAAAAAACCAAAAAAAGGGGACAAGGGGGAAGTAAACCTAAGGGTGGGCAGGACATCCACCGCCCTCAGCAGACGTCACTGCTCACGTTAGCACCAGACAAAAAAAAAGAAAAACAAAAGGGCATGACACCATGGCTGGTAGCCCCACTGGGGAGGGGTCCTCCTCTGTTGGGGGGACCCCTATCCCCCTTTCTTACATCGGCAGCAGTAGCAGCAGCATCAGGAGCAGCAATAGCAGCAGCAGTAGTAGCAGTAGCAGGAGCAGCAGCAGCAGCGGAAGCAGCAGCAACAACAGCAGGAGGAGTAGCAACGGCAGCAGCCCTCTGGCGTCGTTGGCGACAACCCTGACCCCCTCGCTGCTCTTCAGCAACAGCTCGCCTCCCTGACGCAGTTGCTTGCGGCACTGCAGCCGTTGGTCTCTCAGTCTGCCCCCAGTGCGCCGCCATCCTTCACCCCTCCAGAGCACGCCAACCCAGTTGTGTCTGCTGCTACGCACTACCTGGCGCAACAGCAGACTCTTTGCCAGCGGCAGACACTGACCTCCATCCTTGGCCCCACTCTGGGTGCCGGTCGCAAGCAAAAGGACTTTGAGAAGCCGCCGCCGTCGCTTCATGTCGGCGAGCAGTTCCGGAGCTGGGAGCTCAGCTTCCGGATCTGGGCGCATGGTGAGGGCATGTGGGCATACTACACCCTACCGTATGATGCCACCCTGGCCGACCAGTTGTATGACGCTGGTCGTGCCGTCCGGGATCTAGTCCCTGTCATCCCTCCGGATTCCCGCCTCGCCCTCGAGCCCTTCTTAGGCGACTTCACCGCTGGTGCCATCCCAGACCCTGCACTCGCGTGGCACGTCCTCACTCGTCCCCATCGCATGTCCAGCGAGGCTGAGACCAGCCGCCTACTCCGGAAGTTCAACTCCCTGCACATGGGGGAGACCGAGACGGTCACCTCCTACTGGCAGCGGACAAAGGACATCCTTCGTCGCCTCGGGACCTCTGCCCCACCCCCTCTGGCCGCGCTCCTCACCATCAAGCGCGGTGCTACTGACGCGTACGCGGATGTCTTCGTCCACTACCCTCACGACGTCCTCTCCACCATGGCGGCCCATAGCACCCTCATGCCCTGGGCATACGAGCTCTTCCTCCAGATTGAGGAAGCTCGTCTAGAGTCCCGAATCCAGCGCACAGAGGCCGTCGCCTCCCCTACCGTCGCCTCCCCTGCCATCGCCTCCATGGCCATCGCCTCCCCCCTCGCAGCTACCTCATCATCGTCGGGGAAGAAGAAGCGTCGGAACAAGAAAGGCAAGGGTCAGCAGCAGCAGCAGCCGTCGACCGGGTCCAGCGGTGGCGGCCCGGTCTGCCACAACTGTTGCCAGCCCGGGCACGGGTGGTACATGTGCCCTCTACCGATGGATGAGGCGCGCGTCATTGCCACCATGCGTCGCCAACGCGAGCGCCGTCTCACCTCTACCACTGTAGCTGTCGCCGGCTCTGATACCTCGGCCTCGTCCAACAGCTCCATGACTCCGGTTGTTTCACCAGTCCCGCCGACACCAGCGCCGCAGCCGTCGGCGCATGCATAGTCATCCTTCTACCCGGGCTCCGGCGCTGTCACCCCGCACTTCGTCTACACTCCCGGGCCGTCCTCCCGTGAGCGCCAGCTGGAGTCGTTCATCGCGTTCTAGCTCGGCCTGCCTCGTCCTCCTCCCTAGGGAAGTGCGAGTTGCATCACTTCCTGCTCTCCCGTCCAGCCCTGCATGACTGAGACTATGCTACGGTCGTGTCCCGTTTCCTCGTCTGTCTCGTCGTCTCTCATGGTCTCCGCTACCCCTTTCCATGAAGACGTTGCTTGGCTTGACGATTGGCAGTCTCGGTTCGCACCTACTTCCACCGCGTTCGCGTCCCTTGCTTGCTGCCATGTGACCGTTAGCGATCTAGCGACCCCGGTCCAGGACCGTGCTGAGACGTGGATCATCGACTCCGGGGCCACGCATCACATGACGGTCTCTCGTGAGGCCTTTAGTATGCTCGGTCCTGTAGGTGATGTTTCCGGTGTCCGGACAGGCTCTGGCCAGGTGTTGCCTGACCGTGGTGTTGGCGTCCTTCGTTTCCGTGGTCCCTCCGGTGACGTCTTTCCGACAGATGTCCTCTTCGTCCCTGGTCTTGAGCTCAGCCTTCTGTCCGTCACTGTCCTTGACCGCATGAGCATGGATGTTGTGCACTCGCGTGGTATTGGCACTGTGTCGTTGCGTCCCTTTGGTCTTGTTGTACTGCACACCACCGCCCGTGGCAACTTGTGGCATGTACCTCGCCTCTCCTCCTCGTCGACCGCCATTGGCCATGTGTTTGTCACCAGCAAGCTTTCTCCTCAGCACACTCGCCTCTTGCACCGCCGTCTCTGCCATGTCCACTCTGTCGCCGTAGACAGCATGCTCTGCACCCAGCCGGCCAAGGGCCTTGACCCGGAGACTTTCCCCCTCCCGTGCCCCACTGAGTGCATTGACTGCGCTCAGGGGAAAATACACCAGTCCATGTATCCCTTGTCTTCCTCCCGTGCGTCCGCCCCTCTCGACCTTGTCCATTCGGATGTCATGAGTCCTCTCCCCACCAAGTCCGTCGGCGAGCATGGTCGCTATGTCCTCACCCTCACTGACGACTATTCTCGCTACTGCTGGGTATTTTGCCTTCGGCAGAAGAGTGATGATGCCCACGCCATCCAGGACTGGTTTGTCCTTGCGGAGCGCGAGTGTGGCCGCTCTCTCCACCGTTTTTGCTCCGATCGCGGTGGTGAGTACATGGGTGAGGCCACGACCTTTCTCGCCTCCCGCGGAATCCGCCATGAGACGTCCGCGCCTTACGCGCGTGCCATGAACAGTGTCTCTGAACGGTGGAATCGTACCATGGCCGACGCCGTCCGTACCATGCGGGTCGAGTCTGGTCTCTCCGATGGCTTCTATTTTGAAGCCATGGTCTACATGACCTGGGTCTAAAACCGGATTCCCCATGGTCCCTTTCCCTGCCAGTCCACACCGTACCAGCTTTGGTGCGGTCAGCGAGCTGACCTCCACCCGGCTCGCGTCCGGGGCTGCGTGGCCATTATGTGGCTGCCCGCCCCGTAGCAGGGCGGCAACCTCGCCCCCCGCGAACATCCCTACACCTTCCTCGATGTCTCTTGTCAGTCCAAGGCCTGACGCTTGTGGGATCCCTCCCGGCACTGCATCGTTGAGTCCCGGGACGCCCTCTTCTTTGAGGACCTGTTTCCTCGCGACCTCATTCGCTACGGCTCGTCTGTGTCTATCCCGTCGCATGGGGGAGTGGTGAGTCCGTCCTCTGTCCTGTCGCTTCCGGGTGACACTTCTCTCTGTCCCTCTGAGCCGGCAGCCCCAGTCACGGCCGCTGGTCCCTCCGAGCCGATAGCCCCAGTCACGTATACTGGTCCCTCCGAGCCCGCAGTCCCAGTCGCGTCCGCTGGTCCCTCCGGGCTGGCACCCCCAGTCGCGTCCGCTGGTCCCTCCGAGCCAGCAGCGCCAGTCGCGTCCGCTGGTCCCTCCGGGCCGGCACCCCCAGTCGCGTCCGCTGGTCCCTCCGGGCCAACAGCCCCAGTCGCGTCCGCTGGTCCCTCCGGGCCGGCACCCCCAGTCGCTTCTGCTGATCCCTCCGGGCCGGTAGCCCTAGTCGCGTCCGCTGGTCCCTTCGGGCCGGCAGGCCCAGTCGCGTCCGCTGGTCCCTCCGGGCCGGCAGTCCCGGTCGCGTCCGCTAGTCCCTCCGGGCCAGCAGCCCCAGTCGCGTCCAAGGGTGTCTCCGGGCCGACAGCCCCAGCTGCATCCGCCGGTCCCTCCGGACCAGCAGCCCCAGTTGCGTCCGCTGGCCCCTTCGGGCCAGCAGCCCCGGTTGCATCCGCGGGCCCCTCCGGGCCAGCAACCCCGTCCGCCTCCATTGGCCCGGCCGACTAAGTGACATCGCCTGCCCTACCACGCTACACGCGTGGCCCAGGCGGCAGCCTCCGACCCAGACCGTCGGTGAGCGCGCAGACCATCGCACAGTGCTCCATGGCGCCTCGAACCCCCGTGGCTCCACGTGTCTCCTCCACTCCCACGGTCGTGAGTGGGGATCCTGGCACCAAGGCCCTCGGCTTGACCACCTCAGCCATCATTGCAGACCTTCACCCGGGCTCCGCACTGGTCTACGCCATGCTTCATCATGAGCATCGGTACGCTGCCGTGGCTGCACTCGCGCGCATCCGACCTGGGGCTCAAGATGCACACGCTCTCTCAGTCCGCTCCACAGCATGCCCGAAGGACCCAAACAACCTGCGCGAGGCACGAGCCTCTCCTGAGGCTGCACACTGGGACGTTGCCTGCGCCGATGAGCTCGCTGCAATCCGAAAGCACCACGTGTACGACCTCGTCGACCTTCCTCCAGGACGGAAGGCCATCGGTGCCAAGTGGGTCTTTCGGCGTAAGTGGAAGCCCGACGGGTCCTTGGACAAGTACAAGGCCCGCCTTAGAGCAAAGGGGTTTGCCCAGATTCCTCGGGTCGATTATGACCAGATCATTGCCTTTGTTGGCCGGTTCCCCACTAGTTGGGCACTCTTCAACCTGGTCGCCTAGTATGGGTGGGAGCTGCATCAGATGGGTGTGAGCAACGCTTTTCTCCATGGTTCACCGGAGGGTGAGGAGGTCTACATGGTGTAGCCCCTAGGCTTTGATGATGGCACTGGGAGAGTCTGGCGACTACGCAAGGCCCTCTATGGCCTGAAGCACTCGCCTTGGTGCTGGAACCAAGAAATCAGCAGCACGCTCCTTCGTGGCGGGCTCCAAAAAAGCACAGTTGACCCTGCACTGTTTGTCAGTCCGCGAGGCCAGACTTTTGCCAATGTTTTGGTTTACGCCGTCGATCTGCTCATTGCGTCACCAGACACGGCTGCCATCCAGTGTGTCAAGGACCTGCTGCACGCCGCCTACCAGATGAAGGACCTTGGGTCTGTCAGAGTCTTCTTGTGAATGGAGCTCGAGCATGATCGGTCCCAGGGCGTCTTGCACATCCACCAGGCCGCCTATGTATAGACACTGTCCACCCGCTTTACGGAGGACTTGCCACTCGTGCAGAACGCATCCTCACCCATGTCACCCGATGGCCAAGTGAAGGTGAAGAGTCTTGACCCAGCCGTTGTGGGGGAGCCAGTTGACGTGACCAGGTACCTGCGAGTCATCGGGTCACTGATGTTCCTGGCCACGACGACGCGTCCAGACATCGCGTTGGCCGTCAACCTCCTGGCCCAGTTCTCTCAGGAGCCGCGTCACCTCCACTACGAGGCCGCGACCCGAGTACTGCGCTATGTCATCTCGACTCCTCGGCGAGGTCTCATGTTCTGCCGTCAGCCGTCTGTTGTCGCGGTGGGCTACACCGATAGTGACTGGGAGGGCACTCCGGACGGTAAGAGTCGCACAGGCTAGATCTTTCTGATTGGTGGCACAGCTGTGTCCTGGCGCAGTGGCAAGTAGGGGTGCGTTACACGCAGTACTGCTAAGGCGGAGTACGTGGCTTTTGGCTCAGGCGCATGTGAGAGTGTGTGGTTGCGTCGTTTGTTGTCCGAGTTGTGTCTGTCCGTCGCATCCATCATGTTGCACTGTGACAGTGAGAGTGCCATGGCCATCGCCGGCAATGACGGCGTGCATCACACACATACAAAGCACATCAACGTTCAGTATCACTATGTGTGTTTGTTGTTGCATGATGGTAGCATCAGCATCGTGTGGGTTGAGACGGCACGGCAGTTGGCTGACTTCTTAACCAAGGCACTGAAGCGCAGCTCGTTCAAGAAGGCTGTGAGTTCAGTCGGCATGCGTCCGTGAGTGACTCTCGCTGTCTCTGCTTGCGTCTCTACTTGACCTGGGGGAGTTTGGTCGTTGACTGTCTATGCCCGCACATGTGCACTATGCCTGTGAGTCATGGGGGAGTGATGGTTTTCATGCATCTCTCATTGTACTCTTTTGTGTCCTCCTGGCTTGTGTACATCGGCATGCAGATGACTGACGGCGAGACTCGACGCTGCTGGAGTGTCGATTGGTGGAGCCGACGCGCGCTGAGGCCCACTCATCATTCACTGGAGCCTCCTCCCTCCGGCGATGCGCTCAGCTCCATCAAGCAGGCCTCCTCGGCGGTCGGGCCGTCGACAGTCACTGCCACTGCAGATGCTGTCTGCATGCATCTAGCGTTGTGTTTGGTTCTGGCATTGTGTCTGCAACATCATGCGTTCCCTAGGGTCCATGTCTCCTGCTGTATGGTCCTGTTTGGCATCGCTGACTGTCATAGGCAGTGCCCGGGTTTGGGCAGCCATAACTCTTTGCTGCTATTTTTCTAGCTGATTCTAACTGCACGACTGCATTCGCAGTGTCGGTATTATGGTATGATCCAGTTTTCAGGCAAAACGGATGACGCCCGGGTTGTGGGCTGTCGGGCGTCTGGGAGGGCTCACCAAGAAAACCCTGCCTGCCAGAAAATAGGTCTAGGACTATTTTCTGATTGGCTGGTTAGCTGAGTAACAAGTTCTACACTAGTGGGGGGGAGCTAGAACTTGGAGGGGTCTCCCATTGTTGCTCATTCTTCATTCCTAATCAGTCACTTTCAGTTTTCAGCTGCTTTCTGGCGCTAACACTGGCGCGCGCGTTTCTGAGTAACAAACCCAGAGATTCCAGACTTAGACTCTAGAGCAACAGACTGAGGGGGCAGCAGACTCGAGCAACGAGCGTGGAAGCCCGCACGCTGCATCAACAACGCATGTTGTCCCAAACTGCTGCCTAGGTTTCCAGCTTGGTATCACAGCCAGAGCGTAGCAGCAGCAGCAGAAGACTGGCGTGCAGGTGCCAGACAACGCCGGTGGACCCCCATACGTACCAGTGCAGGGGAAATGCTTCCGGACTTTTTCCGACAGCATTGACCCGCCTGGTGGCGGCGTCAGATTTTTTCCCACGGCCACTGGGCCAGGGGAAATGCTGCCGAAAGTTTTCAGCAGCACTGACCCCCACACGTGACGCGAGGAGGTGAGCGGCAGGCCGCGTCCAACACCTACGGGTGACGACGCACGCTGCAACGTCACCCAGGTGCAGTGACTGGCACCAGCACGCAACAGCAGCATTCTGCAGCAGCGGCTGCCGCAGGAAATGGCAGCGAGCAGTGGTAGCAGCAGCTGCTTGCAGCAGCAGTAACAGGCGGAAGCAGCAGCTCGCAGCAGCCCACAGCAGCAGCTCGTAGTAGCAGTAGCCCATAGCAGCAGCTCTCAGCAGTTGCAGCCCACAGCAGTAGCGAGCAGCAGCGGCAGCAAGCAGTAGCTGCAGCAGCGTTGCGGCGTAGGCAGGTAGAGGCGTCACATCCGCGGTTGCACAAATGTGGACGTTGCGTGTACTGCACCACAGTCCACTGTGGATTGATTGAATGGAGGGTTCTTTCCCTCCTGCTCTGATACCAGTAGGAAGCGACAGAAGGCCGACATGCAATCACTAGTATGCAAGCTCAATGCCCATAGTAATCACAGCCATGGTGGGGCGAGAGGCTGGTGAAAAACGTGCTCAGTTGATTAGCGAGAGCAAGAGTAACGAGAGTAAGTGACCAGCGATCGCTTAGCCGTGGTTGACCGGGCCACCCACTCGAAGAGCTCGAAGTGGGCCCAGCCGCCACCCCGGGGTCGAACCAGATCGGTCGGCCAAAAGGCCGCCGTGGTTTCTCACACCTCAAAGTGGCTGAGCGTGTGGCCCCGTAGGATCAGCAACCCGGGCAATAACGAGACAACAAGGACAGCATGCAAGGTACATAAAATCACAAACCACATCGACCATGAGCGTATGTGGTGCATGCATCTCTCAGGGTATCTCTCATGTTTTAGCCATCATATGGCTCATCACCAAATGTCTGGAGCAGCAAGATGTCAGCTCCAACCGAGCTGAGCATGGTTGAGCCCACCGGTCTTGCACCTGGCAGGGACGTCAGTGATGCACGGCTCCATAGCTTCAGTTATGCTCAGTCACCTGCAGGAACAGTGTGTGTGAGTGGAAGGAGTCAAGAGGTCACTTGCGTGTTTGGCAGACAAACTAACACTCCCCCATGACCCATAGACGAACAGCCCACACACCACATGAAGGAGCACAGTACAAATGAGAGACAAAGGGTGTCAATTCAGCCAGGAGCATCGCGCGCACGCAACAAGCCAAGAGCATGCATAGCTGCCTTGAACATCCCACTGCTGAGAGATTTGGTAAGGAAGTCTGCACGCTGCTGACGTATGTCGACCCAGAAGACGTGGACCTCTCCTGAGGCAATGCGCTCACGGACAAAGTGGCACTCAATGTTGATGTGTTTTGTGCGTGAATGATGCATGCCATCATGCTCAGCAATTGCCTTGGTACTCTGATTGTCGAAGCGCAACTTGATGCAGCGGACGGGCACGCGCACCTGCTGAAGCAAGCAAGAAAGCCAGACACTCTCACACGTACCTGCGCCAAGGGCAACGTACTCAGCCTCACTGGAGCTACTTGCAACACAATCCTGCTTATCACTTTTCCAGGAGATAGATGTTCCACCCACGAGAAAGATATAACCGGTGCCACTACGAGCATCTCCATCGTGGGCCTAGTCACTATCAGTGTAGCCATCAATCATTACACAGGGTTGTGACCCATAGCATAGTCCCACACGCACAATAGATAGTGCGTAACGAACGACACGCAGTGCAGCCTCGAGGTGCTTCTATCGAGGTTGTTGGGAAAACTGAGCAAGGAAGTTGACCTAGGAGGCCACGTCCGGTCTAGTGGTGGTGGCAAGGTACATGAGAGACCCAATCACACTGAGGTAATCGGTGACCTCGACAGTCTCCCCCAGCTTAGCCACGTCGAGTGACTTCATGAGGCGTTGCCCAGCTGGTGTCATGGGTGTCGATGTAGTGGTGGTATAAGCGAGCATGGAGGAGAAACTCTCTCCCATGCTGCGAATGTAGGCAGCATGATGGACGTGCAGTGTCTGGCGCTGACGGTCCCGCTCAAGCTCCATGCCCAAGAACACCCAAGCTGGACCCAAGTCCTTCATTTTGTAGGTGGACTGCAAAAGGTCTTTCATAGACTGAACTGCCGAGGGACTGGGTGATGCAATAAGAAGATCATCCACGTAGACCAAGACTGTAACCAAGGGTTGCGAGGGTGCACTCAGAAAGAGCGCAGGGTCAACTTTGCTCCGATGGTAGCCACCCTTCTCAAGGGTGGCCGATATCTCCAGGTTCCAGTAGCGAGGGGACTGCTTGAGCCCGTAGAGGGCTTTACGCAACCGCCAGACCTTCTTCGTGCCATCCGTGAAGCCTGGAGGCTACACCATGTAGATCTCCTCGTCAAGGCGTCCATGCAGGAATGCATTGTTGATGTCCATCTGTTCCAACCCCCTGTCGTGCTGGACGACCAGGCTCAAGAGAGCTCAAGCTGTGGTGTAACGTCCCACAGGAGCAAACATCTTGTCAAAATCAACGCCAGGGATCTGGGAGAATCCCTTGGCAGTGAGACGTACCTTGTACCTGTCGACAGTACCGTCAGGCTTCAACTTACACCGAAGTACCCAACGAGCTAAGACGGCCTTGCGGCCAGGGGGGAGGTCAACAAGCTCGAAGACCTCATACTCGTTCAGGGCTGTGAGCTCCTCCTGCATGGCATTTTCCAAGAGGTCTACATCAGCTGCCTCCCTTGCGTGGCGCATTGTGGTGGGCTCTATAGGAAGTGAGGGAAGAACTCTGGCTGCAAAGCATGCGGCAACATAGCTGGCGACTGAAGCATCCAAAGCACTATGGAACTCATGAGTGACCAGTGCATAGCCCACTGTAGAGTTGGGGTGGACAACGCTCACCGCAAGACCCAGTGCATCAAGGCCAGTTGGTCTGGCGGTGGAGCCAGTTGCAATGGGGGGGGGGGCATTATAGCCAGTGCAAAGCTGAGAGGGCTGAGCGGACCGTGTGACAGAGTGTTGTGGAAGTGGACGAAGCCGCCCTCCACGAGTATAAGGCTCACATATGGCTGGAGGCACTTCTGTGACTGGCGGTGTGACAGTCTCACCAGAGATCACAAGTGACGGGAGAACGACGGGCTATGGAGGCGACTCAGCAACAGTGCAGGGAGGTGACTGTGCCACGACATCAGCAGACTGTGGGGAATTGCTGAGAGGCACTGACACAGACTGAGAGGATGAGGAAGGAGAAGACGATGTGGAAGGGTCGGATGAGGATGCAGGCGGAGTGCTGAGCAGGGTGTTGGAGGTGGACACATCAGATGTATGTAGAGGAGGGTCTAAAAAGGAAGGGGCCGAGGCAACAGGGAGTGCATCGGCGAGAATGGAGGCTGGAAGAGACCCACCTCCCCCAAGCCGACGGAGCGAGGACAAGGAAGAGGGTGGAGCGACATGGGACAGATCACGAGGAAAGACGTCCTCGAAGAAGATGGCGTCACGAGACTCAACAACGCGGGCACGATCGGGGTCCCAGAAGCGCTAGGCTTTTGACATGGCAGAGATCCCGAGAAAGGTACACAAGCAAGCACGCGGGCTAAGTTTGCTGACATGAAGATCCTCGGGAAGCCAAACGGCAGCGTTGCAGTCCCAGACATGAGTCAGACGGAGGTCTGCACGACGACCGAACCATCGTTCGAACGGTGTGACATAGCATGGGAGGGGACCGTGCGGAACACGATTCCAGACCCACGTTATGTAGGACATGGCTTCAAAAGAGAACATGGGTGGAAGATCAGAGGCAACGAGGAGAGTGCGAACACCATTAGCAAGTGTCCGGTTCCAACGCTCAGACACACCATTTTGTTGGGGCGTGTAGGGAGCAATGGTTTCGACAGTCACACCGCAAGAGGATAGGAAACAAGAGGTGGGACCAATGAATTCACCTCCACGATCACAGCGAAAGACATGAAGACGACGACCATAAGCGAATTCAACCTGGGGTAGCCAGGGCTCAAGGGTGGAGCAAATGTCACTCTTTTGGGCAAAGACCCAACGCATGCGAGAGAAGTCATCTGTAAGACAAAGGACGTAACGCCCGACACCTCCAAGAGAGTCATGAGGGAGTGGACCCATGACATCAGCATGCAACAAGTGAGGGTGAGAAGTGCGAGACTTTGAACTGGATAATGGGGACCGATGCATTTTTTCTTGAGCACAGTCAAAACAGTCAGGGAGACAAGGAGTCAAAAACGTGGCAGCATCAAGGCCATCGGTAGGAAGAACATGAAGCAGGTTGTCGATGGCTACAGTATGGATGTGGCACAGGCAGTGGTGCAGCAGTTGTGCATGAGCGGGTGTGAGGGAGCACACGATATGCACATGGGCAGCGGTGGCAGGAGACGGTGCAAATATAGGGACACGGAACAGATGGTCACAGCGTGTGCCTTGCAAGAGAATACGGCCAGACGTGCGGTGCGAGACAGAGGCAATGCCACGACTGGATGAGAAGTCCATGCCCTGGTCGTCGAGTGTCGTAACAGAGAGAAGACTCAGCTCAATCGATGGAACATATAGGACATCTGGCAAGAACAGTTCCCCCCCGGGCCAACGAAGCGTACAACACCAACCCCTTGGACCGGGAGCAATTGGCCGGAGCCGGTGCGGACAAACCGAACACAGCCAACAGGACCAAGGGAGACAAAGGACATGCACGATGAGGTCATGTGGTGGGTGGCGCATGAATCAAGGATCCAGAAGCCACCCGACGCACGAACAGTGGAGGGGTCACGACTCACTGCGGCGAGGGTTGCGTGACGAGAGAATCGCTAACCACAGGCGGCAAGACAAGGACGCAAACAAACTGACTGCCACTCTTCAATCCACGAGACATCGGGGGGAGTACTACCGAGAACATGACCGGACGAACAACCACGTAACGCCCCATCAGCAACACACACAAGAGGCTCCGACCCAGAGCCTTCACTCTCACCTCCCTGATCATGAAGGTGGTGCTGATGAAAGGCGTGAGACAGTGCTACGTCCAACTGACCCTCGTCATCAGGAGGATTCGGCGTGATGACCACCCCAGAGGATGGGCGATAGGATGCAGATGCCCAGCTGGGTGGAGAGTAGGCGCCGGATGGCGGCCCGTAGAAGATGGGCCCACCATACCCCGGGGCCAACCCCAGGGGTACGGGAGGAGGGGTGGAGAAGCAGTGGTGTTGTATATTGCAGCGTTGGTGGTGACGGGTGCCCCCCTGCCAGAGGGAGCAAAGGAAGGGGCAAATGAGGCCGTGCGAGAGGCACCCCCGGAACCACCAGAGGAGCACGCCCAGTGTGCACGCATGGCGGAGGCAAGGTGCTTGTTGTCCAGTGGTGACGGGCACTTGGATGCAGAATGGCCAACGGAGCCGCAGTTCCAGCACGTGACAGTGCTGGAGGTAGAAGGTGCAGAGGAGGTGTTGTTAGCACCTTTATCTTTGCCACGGCTGCCTTGGCCGCCAGAGCCAGAGCTGCCGCTGCCCTTGCCCCGACCACGACCACGACACCCACCCCCCCCACTTTGGTTGAGAAGAGTCGTGGCCGAGGTGGAGGGAGAAGAGGAGGAGGTAGAGGAGGATGATGTGGAGGACAATGCAGTGGTGGCTGCTCCAACTGCTGCACGGTGAATCCGTTTGTTTTGAAGAGCACTCCACCAGCCAGTGAGACGTTGGGAGGTGAACTCCCAGAGGGCCCCAATGCCTGGCGGAGAGTCAGCAGGCACTGGCTCGGCCGCAAGCCTCTCAAGATCAGAGGCTTGCACCTCCCTGAAGATGTTAGAGAGCTCAGGAATGAGGCCGTTGACATTAGAGAGAACAGAAGGTAGTTGGCCAGGGGCTGCCTTGTCAAGATCCTTTAGGAGACGAAGGCTGCGGGACTAGTAGGCACTCGCAGTCTTGTCTGCACGCATGGAGAGCGTGTTGAACTGTACAGTGAGGACATTGAGTGCGGCATGCCCAGTGACAGTTGTGCGGCGCTTGATGAGAGCGTAGACGCCAACCCGGGTTGGCAGGTGTGCGACGAGCAGTATCAGCGTTGTAGGACCCTATCTCATTAGTGAGATCATTGGGTCCAACGCGAATGAGAGCACGCACAGCACGCGCAGACTCAGAGTCAGTGGGTACAAAGGGAGGATTAGCATCGGGGTTGGGCACATGATAGTACTCCCAGAGCTGTTCATCCTGTGTCCAAGCACTGAAGCAAACTTCCCATGAAGCAAAAGAGAGGTTAGATGTGAAATGCAGTGGAACTGAGTCAAAGTCAGGTTTGCGTTCGGCGGGCTGTGTAATAGCTTTGGCTGTAGCAGCCCTGCTACTGCCGCAGCAGCAAGTGAGTTAGAGGATAGAGAGCCAGAGGTGTTGGATGCAGAAGCAGAGGAGGTGGAGAATGCAGCAGCAATGTCAGCAGTGGCTGACGCGGTAGGTGTAGTGCACAATACAAGTTGCAACCGGTTAAGCACGAGATCAACAATGTGGTCGGCGAAAGTCTCCTGATCGCCCTGTTCCGTGTGCAACTTTTCTTCTACAAAACGCTGTGCAGTGAGGGCTGCTTGAAGAGCAACACGCTCTTTACGCAGCTCTTCCTGCAGTGCTGCATACTGTTCATCGTCGACAGGCATGATGAGTGAGGATCACTCAAGAAAATTTTGGCAGCGTTTCCCTTACCCCAGTGGGCGTGGGAAACAAGGAAGGATGACGTTTGGCTGAGTAGGGTAGTGTGAACGCAAGAACACGGCCACAAAAGGAGGAAAAGAAGGGAGCAAAAGGGGGTTCCCAAGCAACAAGAGGCTGGAAGCTCACCAATGCTAACGTTGAAGGGCAAACAGTGGTGGCAGTGCAGATGCTGCAGAAGCAGCAATAACTGCCACTGAGGATGAGGTGGTGACGATCAGGCAGGCAATCCCAGGAAGTGCAGCGCCTGTGAGGGTGGAGAAGGCAGCTGCAACTGTGACCGCGACACAAATCTGGGGACCAAACGATGAGGATGCTGATGTAGGAGACACGTGGGAGGTAGAGATCTGGATGGAGGCGACGACGCTAGAGAGAGCAGTGGCTGCTGAGGCTGCTGCTGCTACCTGTGTGGCTATGTTGACTGCGGCAGCTGCAAGAGGACCCTGGTCAGTGGCTGTTGCCGCATAGGTCTCAACAGCTCTTCCAGCAGCAGTGCTGGCAGGTGCACGTGCAGTGCGCGTTGTAGCAGCAAAAGTAGATGAGACAGCAGCAGATGAAACAAGTGTTGCTTCCAGAGCAGTGAAAATATTAGGTCCAGGTGATGCGGTAGCAGCCTGAGATGCAGCGGGAGACACAGCACAACTCGAGGATGCCTCGGCTTGCTCTGTTGAGGCTGCCACTGTAGCTGGAACTGCTGCACCTTGAGCAGCATGCGGCCTTTGCCGACGCGTTCTACGGGAAATGGGAGATCTTACCGGAGATGAGGAGTGACGTTGCTCACATGGTGGCCCCATAGTTGGTGTGTTCTGCACGGTCGATGAGTCGTCCGAGGCCGACTGATAGTAGGCAGTGTCTTCACGTGCGTCGTCTTCTGTAGGGTCATAGTCTTCCCCGGGGTGATATCCAGGGCTGTCACAACGGCGGCGGAGACGCGCCCACGCCGCGATGTCTGCCTCCTCCTCGTGGCGATCAATAAGTTTGTCGAGGCGTGTGCGACCACGAGGGCCCCTTGGAGAGGTAGGGACGGGTCCAGTGTTCGGTGGTGCAGCCAGGGTTGCAGGTGAGGCCACAGAAGCGGCTGATGCTGCTGTTGCTGGTTAGGAGAGAGAGAAGCAGATCAACGGGCAGCAAATCTGTGGGGCTCCGGAGCTGTTCGAGACACAACAGACCGGAGGGCAGCACACCTGCTGAGGTACGTTGGGATCGGGACCTCTGGGGTCACTGAGGGGCAATCGGCCGTGGGAAGAGAGCCTCGGCATCACTGTGCTGAAGAACCGTGAGACTGCCGGCCATTAGCACCGTGGCGCTGCTGAAGTGGAGAAAGCCTGGACGAGGCGTCATAGTGGGCAGTGAAGCAGCAGGAATGCTGACCTGCGGCTTTGCAGAATGCGGCGGAACGAGGCGAGAGTGCCGTGGCAGGTACAGCGCCGAACTACGAGGCAAAAATGTTGTAGTGCCGAGAGAATGGGTTAGCTAAGACAAGAGGCAGCTGGACTGCAGGGCGGCAAAGTTGCGGCGTAGGCAGGTAGAGGTGTCACATCCGCGGTTGCGCAACTGTGGACGTTGCGTGTACCGCACCACAGTCCACTGTTGATTGATTGAATGGAGGGTTCTCTCCCTCCTGCTCTAATACCAGTAGGAAGCGACAAAAGGCCGACATGCACTCACTAGTATGCAAGCTCAATGCACACAGTAATCACAGCCATGGTGGGGCGAGAGGTTGGTGAAAAACGTGCTCAGTTGATTAGCGAGAGCAAGAGTAACGAGAGTAAGTGACCAGCGATCTCTTAGCCGCAGTTGACCGGGCCACCCACTCAAAGAGTTTGAAGTGGGCCCCAGCCGCCACCCCGAGGTCAAACTAGATCGGTCGGCCAAAAGGCCGCCGTGGTTTCTCACATCTCAGAGCGGCTAAGCGTGTGGCCCTGTAGGATTAGCAACCCGGGCAATAATGACAGCATGCAAGGTACATAAAATCACAAACCACATCGATCACGAGCGTATGTGGTACATGCATCTCTCAGGGTATCTCTCATGTTTTAGCCATCATATGGCTCATCACCAAATGTCTGGAGCAGTAAGATATCAGCTCCAACAGAGCTGAGCATGGTCGAGCCCAGCGGCCTTGCACCTGGCAGGGATGCCATTGATGCACGGCTCCATAGCTTCAGTTATGCTCAGTCACCTGTAGGACTAGTGTGTGTGTGTGTGTGTGTGTGTGTGTGTGTGTGTGTGTGTGTGTGTGTGTGTGTGTGTGTGTGTGTGTGAGAGAGAGGGAGAGAGGGAGAGAGAGAGAGAGAGAGCGAGAGAGAGATAGAGAGAGAGAGAGAGAGAGCGAGAGAGAGATAGAGAGAGAGAGAGAGAGAGTGTGTGTGTGTGTGTGTGTGTGTGTGTGTGTGTGTGTGTGTGTGTGTGTGTGTGTGTGTGTGTGTGTGTGAGAGAGAGTGGAAGGATTCAAGAGGTCACTTGCGTGTTTTGCAGACAAACTAACAATGTTGGGACGAGTGGTCGTGACGAAGTACATGAGAGAGCCCATAATGTCGAAGTACATGTTCACGTCCACTATCTCCCTCTGTTGTCCTCGATCATTCACCTTCCAAGTATCTTGCCCCATCCATTGTGATGGGAATGGTTTTGACATGCTGTGCTCCTAGCCATGCGCTGTTGATCGTATTCCCTGGCTCGACCACTGGGTTGTGCTTGAACACCTGAATTATCTTTAATTTGGATTCCTCGGATTGTTGTTTCATGAATGGTGCGATAATCCACCGCTGGTGATCCGACTTTGACTTCAACGAGCTCCAAATGCACCAAGGCCACAAAGGAAGCAATGAGAGGAATCTCCTTGACTAGGGTGAACTTCTCCTTGATTTTTTGACGTTCTGACGGGTCACCGTCGAAACCGCTTAAGCCTGCCTAGTCTGTAAGGAAAAGTGGGCGACTCCACCAAGGGTTACTTTCTGTTCTTGTGTGGGCTTTGAGCCGACCCTGCTCCACACAGTGATTGTGGCACCATAGGTCTTTTTTAGATCCCGAGATTGCATCATCACCTACGACATTGTCAATGTGATGCACTCGCTACGTTCCGGCATCCAAGATTATGGATGTGCAGCTGCTAGAGTTTTCTCGGTGGTCAAGACACGTGCACCCGGAGACATGTTCCAGGGTCACAAGGAGACCTGAGGTGGCTCTGGTCGAGACCCGCGCACTTGGTGGGTCGTACCGGTACGACGTGGAGACCTAGAGCCTTGAACCAGTGTGTGCGTGTTGGGAGCTCGTGATGTGTTGCCCGGCGCTTAGTTGTGTACCTTGCTCGTCAGTTGAGACCCGGGCACGCGGAGACATGTTCAGGGGTCACGAGGGGACCTGCCTTGCACATTAGGAACGTGTTCGGCTTGTCCTGCTGGTCGTTCTGGTTCAAACGACGCGTCGTTCTGACGCTTGTGCAGGAAGTTATGACTGGGCGAGTGTTTTAGCCTTGGCTGGGCCGTTCTGGCAGTTTGCGTAGTTTTGCGTGAGGTGCGTCCGGTACACAGCCAAACACGCCCCTAGCTGCGCACCAGGCCTCATAGCTATTTAGTTGGCTGTTGCTCATTCTTGTATCTCTCTCTGCATATGTTTTATTTATGGGAGCACATTTGACACTCTTTGTGTCACCTAGCCAAACCCATGTCGTTTCGCGTCCGACCTGTGTTGACACCGCAAGCTGACAGAGCGCTGATGCCCAGTCAGTGGCAAGCATGCTAGGAAGCTTCCTGGCAACTACATTTACTTCAACAGCCGTAGCAGGGGCTCTACTGCTCCAATTTGAGCGTGCTTGGATGCGTTGGGAAGCTTAGATCACAGGCTATAAGGATCTGATGTAATCTATCTATGCTAAGTAACACAATTGTGTTTCGATTCAGTTGTCCTCAATGCGACAGGTTTCTGTCCACTCCTATTATGTGATCCTTGTCCTCGACACTCTTCATCATTGGTGTCCGTTGGCTACCCCAAACATTGGTAGTGTGAACTAATGAAGTTTAGGCATCCTTGAGGGTACCTCTAAGCATTTTAGTGCCAACAGATGGAGGCTATGAGAAACATCTTGGAACCTTCCTTACCACTTGACACTTAACTAGGTGTCAGCGTTGAGTCAGTGTGTGATGACAGTCACAAGTCATGCACGAAACTGCAAGGGTCTAGGTAGGGACACGTACAGAGTGCCACGAATCTCAAATTGAATATAATTGCAGAGAGGGTAACAAATCCGCAGCAATCCACCTACATAGCTGCCAGCCGCCTAGAGTCTCTAGAGGCCACAGTATTTTTCTACCTACTCAAACTGGCCCAAAACCACAGTTTCGGCCATAACTCACTGCTCAAACATCATAATCATGTGCCATCTATACCAGAAAGTGCAGAATGACTAGCTCTACACAACGGACCAACATATGGTGGGTTCGCATCACCAAGACATGATAGGCGAGAAAAACATGCAACTTGGCAAGATTGGCCAGTCCGCCGAGAAAAGTCCAGCATCACCACACAAGCTGATCAGGCTGTCTTGTTGCAGCATCTGCGTCACACGAGTCATTTCGTAGATACTGAAGACGTCTCGGGACCCTCACCACGTCTTCATGCCCTCCTGTACTGCTGCTCCATACCACCAGTACGGGTAATTACCATGGTCGTTGCTCGTAACGGGTGGAAGCCACATGAACCAACACTCCCCCTGGCTGACACATCCATCACCACAACGATGACTGAGTGAAGGTAGGGAAGGATCGCTTGCAAAACCAACCATGGCAAGAACCAATCAAGCACACTTATGCAGGTGCCTCCTTCTCCTCCTCGTAGAAGGACTACGCTCACTGTCCGTCGTAAATACCAACCACATTACAAGGTCTCCTCATGACAGTGGTGCCACCCACCAACTACCCGGGTCTCGACCATGCAAGAACTCAATAACATACCCATGTGCCAAATACCATGCAAGGGGTGTAGAGCAACAAGGTCTCCTCGTGACCCCGGAACATGTCTCCAGGTGTCCGAGTCTCGGCCACACCTGCTCGCATGCATGGAGCATACAAAACACATGGAGGCAGTGGGTCTCCATGTTACACCAGTACAAATCATCACGTGTGCAGGTCTCGACCAGCATAACCTCGACCAGAGCATCATGCCACACCCAAAGTAACCACGCTCTCCTCATAATGGTGTCAGGCCAAAGCCCACACACCAACACTCCACTAGGCTGTAGAGGCTGACAGCACGAGCAAAGCTGATGGCTGTGCCCAACACATTCCCTAAAGAAGGAGCACAGCTCCCCCATGGCCACATACCCTGGCACAGCAATAGCAAGGCTGATGACAATGTGGGTGGGATTTGCTCACACATAGCCTCATCCCGGAGCGTCGGCGTCGCTATCGTTGTCGTTGCTAATGTAGTCTTCACTACTGTCATCACTTGCTGCTCTGACTGGTGCAAAAATGAGGGCCTCTTCCAACTGCATCACCTGATGTATGCCTGCCAATTGCTGAGCTGCACATTGCCATGCAGTCTTTTTAGCGTCGAGATGCATGTACAGCTCGTCGAGCTCTGCTACGGTAGCCAGGCGGCCGGCTGCATCTGCGGCATGCACATGGTCAGTTGTGGAACGAACCTGATGATGGATCTCCATCGCGTGCACGTTGCCATGAGCCACGACCTCCTACAACCTCGCCACCTCGTCACGCAGATCGGAGTCATCTACATCTCCCGTCGACTCATCTATCGCCTGGCCGCCAGCTGCTCCCAGGGCATCCTCACCAGATAGCGCGTCCACATCTCCAGCCTCTGTACATATCGGAGCGGCTGGTGCGGAGGCACCAGTCCCAGCTGACACACCTGTATCTCGGCTGTCAATTGCTGGCCGGATGTTAGTATCTGTCGGTGCACCTGCATTTGCTATGCCATCGCTATCATCAAGAGAACGCTTACCCCTGTGGGGCTCCTCCAAACCCGTGGTGCACAGCCAATCGTCCACGTGTTGCTGAAGGTCTGCCCTTCCCAGACGTGCATCCTGCAGAGACCACTCAGCTGCCTTGAGAAACCTGTGCACATCTTCCACACACTCCTCGGCAGCCCGTCGTGCTGGGACATCCGCGGTGTCACAGTGGCTGATGGCCTCCTGGAGCTCAGCCATGAGACTCTGCATGTACACCTCTGCTCGAGCCACGGCTGCCTTCTGAGCGTCCATCACGGAGCGCAGGCGATTGGGCACGTGAACTATAGCTGAGTTGTTGGCTAGAACCGCAATGGTGTCAGCAACGCTGGTCCAGGCAGCCATGAGCCAGAGGTCCGCAGCTCACTTTGCGTCCTCCAAGGTGGCTGCTACAAGCTCATCAGCCGCTGCCGACGTGTTGCACACACAGTTTTCTGCCGTCATCCAGGGCTCATCCTTCCTTCGTTTTGCGGCTGCTACAAATACAGCAGCACATTGGGCCTCTATATCTGTCACCGACTCCGTGTCTGACCACTCCCCCATGTACGACTCGTGGTCCTCATAGGGGATGTATGCCCCCTCCTGGCGGTCGGCCACATACTCCCGTCATCCAGCACTATCCGGCACATCAATCCTGTGATGTACTGTGATCAATGACGGACACTCCATCCCCCTTACGACCGTCTCACTAGTAGAAACCAAGAGGGGACGGCGCACCAACCCTGCGACCGGGGAGGAGGGAGACGGCTCTACTGCAATTCCACCGCCATAGCAACTCCTATCATTCCGGCCATCGTCAGGGTATCAACGGCCTCTGCTCTCTCTCCAACTCCCTCCACCACATTGGCTACAATCTCCGAATTGATCTCTGAAGCTGGCTCAGTACAGACCACTCCTCGTCGGAAGAAGAGTCCTCCCCCACAGCGGGAGCTTCAGTCCCCTCCAGATGTTGCACCAATTGAGTGTGTCGTGTGCCTCCTTCTGCTGCCTCAGTCCTCGGCTCCATGGTAGTCGTCGGTGGACACTCCATTCCCCCATGACCGGCACACCGGCAGAAGCTAAAAGGGGGTGACATACCAGTCCCGCAGCCGGGGACGAGGGAGTCATCTCCTCGGCAACGTCCGTCACTACTGATGTTGCTGCTGTCGGCACTGCTGTTGCTGGCTGGGCACGTCTAGCCAGTCGTGCCATCCATTGTCTCGTGCGACGAGTGTGTGCACGAGGGGTGCTGGCTTAAGGGATGGCTAAGAGAGCGACGGGGTCGGAGATCGGGATGACTCCGACTGCCTCTAGGACTGAGCAGAGGGTTTTAGACGTGAACGTGAGGTCGGGCGCCAAGACATCCTGAGGCAATGTCTCAGACGCAAGCGAGGACAATGAAGACAAAGAGGGAGGATTCTGTACCGACATGGTGGCGACAGAACGCTCGGAGACCACATGGTTTGTGAGTTGTTGCAACATGCTCTTTAGGCTCTAGAGTTCGGCGTACAACACTGCCATGGCTCCACTAAGGGGTGCCATGGTATTGGCCGACAACTTTTTCTGAGTTGGATGATGAAGAAGAAGGGCGGGACCGTATCTAGGGCGGTCGTCACCCGGCAAGGCGTTAGCAACACTGGCGCCAACCATGGTGCTGATTGCCACAGTAGCAGAAGGGAAAGCCATTAGACACCCGAGGCATGTGCCACGACTACAACTTCCACTGTGGATGCGGCGCTTGCAACGCATGCAGTGTCTGTGCCAACCACGGTGCCGGCTGCGCTCCTTGCCACACCAATGTGCTCATCTTTGGAGCCTCACGTGGGTGAGTGCATTGGGAACTTGCTCTCGCTGGGAAAAAGCCACAGGGGGAGGTGAGCGATTGAAGCATAGTCCCTCAGACTTACTGCAATGCCGTTACAAAGACGGCCACCACCACGCTGGTGGTGGACTGTTGTACGACTGCTATGCGATTACTACACTGCTTTTGCGTGGCTGCCAAACGTGCGACCTCAAGTCACCTTCAGTGCTGCTTCTGTTGTCACTACTTCCTATGGCCATCGTCAAATGTCAACGACGATGGTCTCACTCCACATCTCCTGCAGCCGCTAACGTTGCTTATGCTGCTGCTGCTGCTAATACTGCTACAGTTGCTCCGGTCACCATCTTCACCTGACGGCTATGGCCTTAGGCCACTTGTGCTTCTGCTTCCGATGTGACTGCTGTTGACCCCCAACGTCTGTGGTCTCACGCGACTTTTGTTGCTTGTGTTGAGGCCATCACAACTACTACAATTGCCGTTGTAGGGGTAGCTGTTATGCTCCCCACTCTTTTTTTAATTTTTATACACCAAATTCTCTAGTGACGTCTTGAGGACTCCTCCCTTAGGGTTTCCTCGGGTGTCCCCTATTTTTGGGGTACCCTCTCCACGGGTGTCCCTTCCCTTCCTTTTTTTCCGTACTGCATGGCTCGACCCTCGCGGTGAGCTTGTCAATCGGCGGGCTCGCCAATCGACAAGCTCGCCCGGCGGCAAGCTCCACCGCGAGCTTGTCCGACGGTGAGCTCGCTTGCAGCGGGAAGCTAGAAGGCAGCTTCTTGATGGCGGTGATGGGGGCAGCAACCGTGGTTGCTGCCGTTGTAGTGGCCCTTGTTGTGTGCACTACTGCTACTACGACAACAGAGCGTGCGTGCACCAGCTTGCCACCACTGTTGCTGCAACTTTTGGCCTCTGCTACTGCTACTACGATTGCTGCTGTGGCTCCTATTTTCCGGCGCTCTAGCTACAAAAACTGCTAATGCCCGCTGCCGCTGTTGCTACAGTTTCCCGCTACCGCTGCTGCTAGTGCGAATGTTGCCCGCCACAGCTGCTGCTATAGCTGCCCGATGCTGCTGTTGCTGTTGCTTGCCACCACTGCTACAGTTTCTTGCCTCCGCTGTTGCTATTGCAGCTGTTGCCCGCCACCTTTGCTGCTAAATCTGCCCGCTGCCGCTGCTACAACTACGGATGATGCACGTCGCTGTTGTTGCTGCAGCTACCCACCGCTACTACTGATGTAGTTTCTGTTGCAGCTCCTACTGTTGCTGCTACTGTAACAACCTGTCGATGCTGCTACTACTACTGCTGCTACTCCAACAGCATGCCAATGTTGCTACTAGTGCTGCTGCTACGGTTCCTAGTCCCACAAGCCCAATTGCCACTACTGGTTCACACCATTGCAGCTCTTGCACCTACCGCGGATAATTGCAATGGCTCCCGCCGCTGCTTGTTGTTGGAGCTGCTACCAACGTGGTTGAGACGGCCGCCGTCATTACCACCGATGTCGTGTGCTACTGCCGCCGCTTCCCCTATAGAGCGGACTCGTGGTGGGTCCTCCCAAGACCTGCTGATTCTGCTGTGGGTGGCTACTACCACTCATTGCTGTTGTTGTGTCTCTCTTGAAAGTTGTGGCTCGCTTGCTCTGATACCATGAGAAACTTCCAAGAACCTTCCTTACCACTTGCCACTTAACTAGGCGTCAGTGTTGAGTCACTGTGTGATGACAGTCACAAGTCATGCACAAAACTGCAATGGTCTATCAAGGGACACGTATAAAGTATGAGGAAGCTCAAATTGAATATTATTGCAGAGAGGGTAACAAATCAGTAGCAATCCACCTAAATAGCTGCCGGCCGCCTAGAGTCTCTAGAGGCCACACCAATTTTCTACCTAATCAAATAGCCCCGAAACCACTGTTTTGGCCATAACTCACTGCTCAGAGATTATGATCATGTGTCGTCTATACCAGAAGGTGCAGAATAACTAGATCTACGCAACAAACCCACACAAGGTGTGTTCGCATCGCCAAGACATGACAGGCAAGAAAACATGCAAATTGGCAAGAGTGGCCAGACCACCAAGAAAAGTCCAGCATCACCACACAAGCCGATCAGGCTATCGGGATGTAGCATCTACGTCACACCGGTCATGTCGTAGGTGCTGAAGACGTCTCGGGACCCTCACCACGTCGTCATGCCTTCCAGTACTACTGCTCCATACCACCACTTTTGGGAATTACCATGGTCATTGCTCGTGACGGGTGGAAGGCACACAAACCAACACTCCCCCTGGATGACACATCTGTCACCACAATGATGACTGACCGAAAGTAGGGAAGGATTGCCTGCAAAACCAACCATGGTGAGAACCAAACAAGCACACTTATGCAGGTGCCTCTCCCTCCTTGCAGAGGGACTACGCTCACTGTCCGCCGTAAATACCAACCACATTACAAGGTCTCCTTGTGACTGTGGTGCAACCTACCAACTGCCCGGGTCTCAACCATGGAAGAAGTCAATCACATATCCATGTGTTAAACACCATGCAAGGGGCACAGAGAAACAAGGTCTCCTTGTGACCTAGGAATATGTCTCCGGGTCTCCGGTTCTCGACCACACCTGCTCGCATGTATGGAGCACACATAACACATGGAGGAAATGGGTCTCCAAGTCACACCGGTACAACTCGCCAGGTGCGTGGGTCTCGACCAGCATAACCTTGACCAGAGCATTGTGCCACACCCAATGTAACCACGCTGTCCTCATAATGGTGTCAAGCCAAAGCCCACACACCAACATGGAGTTTCTGTCATCGACCACAGGATAGCACAGGATTGATGCGCCAGATAGTGTTGGACGACGGGAGCATGTGGCCAACTGCCAGGAGGGGGCAGACGTCCCTTGTGAGGACGACGAGTCACACATGGGGGAGTGGTCAGACACGGACTCAGTGACAAACGTAGAGGCCCAGTGTGCTGGCGTATTTGTAGCAACCACAGCACGAGCAAAGGATGACCCCTGTACGACGGCAGACGTCCGTGTGTGCACCACGTTGGCTGCGGCTGATGAGCTTGTAGCAGCCACCTTGGAGGACGCAGTGTGAGCTGAGGACCTCCGGCTCATGGCTGCCCTGACCAGCGTGGCTGACACCATGGCTGTTCCAGCTGACGACTCAGCTGTAGTTCGCGTGCCCAAGCACCTACGCTCCGCGATGGACGCTCAGGAGATAGCCGTGGCTCGAGCGGAGTTACACGTACAGAGTCTCATGGCCAAGCTCCGGGAGGCCAGTAGCCGTTGTTACACTGCGGATGTTCCAGCACGACGGGCTGCCGAGGAGTGTGTGGAGGATGTGCACAGGTGTCTCGAGGTAGCTGAGTGGTATCTACACGATGCACGTCTGGGAAGGGCGGACCTTCAACAACATGTGGATGATTGGATGTGCACCAGGGGTTTGGAGGAGCCCCACGGGGGTAAGCATACTCTCAATGATGGCAATGGCATAGCAGATGCAGGTGCACCGACGGATGCCAAAATCTGGCTAGCAGTTGATGGCCGAGATACAGGTGTGTCTGCAGTGACCGGTGCCTCCGCAGTAACAGCTCCTATAGGTGCAGATGCTGACGCGCTGTCTGGTGTGTGTCATTCCTGAGTCACGTGGCCTGAGACTCCGGTCTAGAAAACAGCGCTGACACAATGGCAACTGCGGACCGTCCAAGGGAATTTTACCCAAGGATCACGATCACCCCCAAGGAATTAACTATGCCTCTGGTGAGACCTTGTTACCCAGGTGCTTTCTCTGAAGGTCTTAGGGGCTCCCGCCCTCTAAGCCTTCTTCTTTCTTGGTGTGAGAGCCCAACAAATTAGGTCAGCATTCTTACATGAGCAACATTACAACCACCTTAGCAGTTTATATCAGGCTCAGTCTCAAGTGCACAGCTCTAACAAGAGGCATCAAGTGAAGGAGTAGTTGAGACAATGGCAAGTACAAGGCATAAATAGCTGAGGAGTGACTTTGGGAGCCGAAGCCTGCACGCCTCGGCTAAGCCGAAGCGCACCTCGGCCGATGTCACTCCTTAATTTAAGGAGGTCATCCCCTCAATCAGGGAGGTCATCCCCTGGTTCAAGGCACATCTTGCATCTTCCAGTCCGACCGTTGGATCGGCCCAAAACTTAGACAGCTGACGATTTGACACCTTCTCTTTCCATCGGTACGGTCAGATTGACGATCTGACCAGCCGTCATCAGAAACCCAGGGTACTTATCCTTGAACAAGGACAGTGCATGCCTGGCCTGTCAGACCAGACCCAGGGGACTTGCTCCACACGAGCAGTGCATGCCTGGTCCGTCCACTACTTGCCAATTCTGGAGAGTAGTGGCCAAGGGGCATCCAAATAACAACAGTGCGGAAGCCCTGGGAGTGGCTGGCGGCCAGGCGACAGATGAGTCCACAACAGACGTAGAGGACTCTGATCTGTGTGACGAGGCGGAAAGGCTCTAGGAGGCCGTGGCTCGTGCCGACGAGCACACGATGAAGTTCCATCGTTAGGTTTGTTCCGTGACTGACCGTCTGCATGCCGCAAATGCAGCTGACCGCCCGGCTGCCGCAGCAAAGCTCGAGGAGCTGTATATGTACTTTGATGCTATGGAGATCACGTGGCGACATGCAGCTCAGCAGTTGGCAAGCATACATCAGGTGATGCAGTTGGAGGAGGCCCTCAGCGTTACACCAGTCAGAGCAGCAGGTGATGACAGCAGTGATGACTACGACAGCGATGACGACAAAAGCAATGACGGTGCTCCAGGATGAGGCTATGTGCGAGCACATCCCACCAGCATCGTCATCACCCTTGCTATTGTTGTGCAGGGTTATGTGGCCATGGGAAAGCCGTGCTCCCTCCTCAGGGATTGTGTTGGGCGCAACCATGAGCTCGGCTCGTCTTGTCAGCCTCTGCAGCCCAGGGGGAGTGTTAGTGTGTGGGCTTTGGCCTGACACCATTATGAGGACAGCGCGCTTAATATGGGTGTGGCACGATGCTCTGGTCAAGGTTATGCTGGTCGAGACTTGGTGAGTTGTACCGGTGTGATGTGGAGACGCTTTGCCTCCATGTGTTATGTATGTTCCATGCATGCAAGCAGGTGTGGTCGAGACCTGGAGACCCGAAGACATGTTCCGGGGTCACGGAACGACCTTGTTTCTCTATACTCCTTGCATGGTGTTTGGCACATGGGTGTGTGATTGACTTCTTGCATGGTCAAGACCCGGGCACTTAGCGGGTTGCACCACTTTCACAAGGAGATCTTTTAATGTGGTTGGTGTTTACGATGGACATTGAGCGTAGTCCCTCTGCGAGGAGGGGGAGGCACCTGCATAAGTGTGCTTGATTGGTTCTGGCCATGGTTGGTTTTGGGAGAGATCCTTCCCTACCTTCACTCAGTCATCATTGTGGTGAGGATGTGTCAGCCAGGAGGAGTGTTGGTTTCCTCCAGATGCTACACCAAGTGAGTGTGTCGTGCACCTCCGTCTGCTGCCTCCGTCCTCAGCTCCACGGTAGTCTTCTGTGGACACTCCATCCCCCCCATGACCGACATATCGGCAGAAAAACATGCAAATTGGCAAGAGTGGCCAGTCCATCGAGAAAAGTCCAGCATCACCACACAAGCTGATCAGGCTGTCGGGACAGAGCATCTGTGTCACAATGGTCATGTCGTAGGTGCTCAAGAGGTCTCGAGACCCTCACTACAATTCATGCCCTCCAGTACTGCTGCTCCATACCACCAGTACGTGGAATTACCATGGTCGTTGCTCGTGACCGGTGGAAGCCACCACAATTCCTGCCCAAAGAGAGGAACGGGGCCTAGCCCAATTCTTTGTGCTAGGCCCCGTCAGACCGAGTGCCACCGGGCACGTCAGGGATGGGCGTCGCAGCGGAGGGAGGGGGAGAGGCACCGGAGCAAGAGGAGGGATCACAGCCTTCACCTGAGGAGATAACTAGCGCAGCAGCTGCGGGACACACCCGAGGGGTGGATCGGCAACCAGACACGGAGGAGGGAAGGAGGCCAGCACAGGCAACGAGCGCTACAGGCAGGAGCAGGGACGACATTACGCAAACAGAGGGGACAAAGAGCGGGGGAATGCTTTCACGATGGGGCCCGCCATGGAAGTGTCCTTGGATGGGATGTGGGTTCACGGGAAAAAGCAAGCGATCGATGAGTGGACACAGGGGCTACCGCCATCAGGGCCACTGCTTGATATCGGCGCTCCAGGGCGTTCAGCGACGGATCCGGGAGGGGACAGCGGAAGTGGGCAAGGGAGCTCACCATATGGAGGAGGACACCAAAAGGAGGGATCGGGATGAGGACGCCAGTGAGCGTCAGGAGTGGATGGCAGGGCGACAGGCACTAGGAGTAGGCCTGGCGGACCCGGAGCAGATCCTTGGGGTGGAGGGTTGGCAGGCCGAGCAGCGGAGGATTCAGGAGAGACGGGCGGCACAGCAAGAGGCGCATTGAGTACGGTGAGTGCGAGGACAGCACGCCAGTGTGAGCGAGCCCACCGCGCGAGGGAGCAGAGCCTGGAGGAAGATTCCTCCACCCCGGGAGACCGGCTGCAAGGGGAGCAGCCAGGTGGCAAAGCAGGCGGAGGAGGACATCCACTGGGAGACAAGGAGTCTCCGAGGACACCACGGGAGGGGCGTGACCATGACCATGGACCCGGGGTTCAGGGGAGGGCGGGAGATGACGCAGACAAAGAGGCAGGACGGTTTCTCCGAGAGCTGTTCCCTCTGACACCACCAGAGAGGAGGGGAGAGAGGGGAGTAGTGGGACCGGAGGGCCACAGGCGAAACCGAGAGTCGCGGGAGGGTCTGATGGCAGAGAGGGACATGGGACAGCAACGACAGTGCGAGGTCTTTGGACCGGGAATTGGGGGTGGAGGTGCAGCAGTTGCCGGACAGTTGGCGAGAGAAACCACCAGAGACCAGCCTCGGGTAAGAGGAGTGGTGACAGGTACGACAGGAGGGCCTAGAGGAGGAGCTCGGGAGGGCACAACCATGGGGAGAGGAGGACCGAGACCGTCATTTGCAGCACCAGGGGGTGCCCAGAGAGGTAGGGGAGACAACCACCAGGGCACCACAGGCAGAGGCGAACAGAAGCAACGGCCGGGGGCTGACACGGGTGGGGAACAGACCGGTGGCCAGAATTAAGAGCAGTTGTGGCGGTGGGCAGAGGGACTGGAGTGGGGCCAACTGTATAGGGCAGAGGTACTCCCCCCCTTTATCTACTCGCGAGTTCCATTAGGCGCGCTGGACTCAGTTCGGGTTGCGGTGGCAGTCCCCTTGGTGAGGTGCACATCCCATCCCATGGATGATGTAGGGCCCCTGTAGCTCCAGGCGATGCCAAGCCTCATCCTCAGGACACGCCCACAGCATCGGGGGTGCTCAGACACGGATTGGGTGAGATCACTAGCGACCCGGTTCCTCCAAGGAGAGTGGCAGGAGTTATGGAGAGAGGTCGTCGCGCATGCTCGACCGGCAGGCTGCGCACCACCACCACGACGCCTGCGTCACAGAGAGGAGGAGGCGAGGGAGCAGCGACTACAGAGGGCGGTGACCAAGTTTCATCGAGGGAACACGTCAAAGGCATGCGATGCCTTGGATAGTACCTCATTGGCACCGCCCAGACCCGAGGTATTGGCGCAGCTCCAGGCGAAGCACCTCGCAAAAGAGCGGCCGACACCAGCATGGGTAGCAGAGGCAGCGAGGCGGGCCCCTACTGGGTTCCCCGATGGAGATAGAGTGTGGAGGGCCCTCCTAGACAACAGCAGAGGCACGGCGGCAGGGCCGTCAGGCCTTACGTTGGACCATCTTCGGCAGGTCGTGGTGGGAGACGAGCGGCTCACGAGGTTGTTGGCACAGTTTCTCGCCTCTCTATGTCGAGGACGGCTCCACCACACAGCTTAGGGCTTTCTTGCAACAAGCAGACTCGTCGCGCTAGTGAAGCCCGATGGTGGGGTACGTCCGATCGCTGTGGAAGAGGCGATTCCACTCCTGTTATGGAGATGGATGGTCAGTACAGAGAGGAGCGAGATGGAGAGAGCATTGGCGTCGTTGCAGCAGGCGGTGGGAGTGTCGGCAAGGGGGGGACACGGTGGTCCACACCATCATGGAGCAGCTGGACCAGCAAGCGGAGTGGGGGATGCTGAGTATCGACGTAAAGAATGCATATAACTCGGTTGAGCAAGCAGCCATCTTCGAGGCGGTGCGGGCGAGGGGATTCGAGCGACTCCTCCCAGCACTGGCCCTCTTTTACAACCAGCCCTCGGAGCTATACTATCAGGGAGGGTCCCAGCCATTCGTGCTCCAGTCGAAGAGGGGGGTGCATCAGGGAGATCCTATCAGCCCCTTCCTCTATGTTTTGGTGCAGCAGGACGCACTGGAGGCAGCACAGACAGCGATGGGAGGGACGGGCCGGGTGTTGGCGTACTTGGACGACACATACCTGCTAGGCCCAATGCAGGAGCTGAAGGCGGCGTTCACTGTGCTGCAGGGAGGATTGGTTGCGGTGGGGATGGAGGTCCAACCTCGCAAATGATAGCTGTACTTATTGGCGGGGTTGGGCCAGGCGTCGGGGAGCATTGCGGAGGTCCCACGAGCGACAGAGGGGATGGTGATTCTCAGGAGTCCGATCGGGACAGAGGAGTTCTGTCGAGCGCGGCTTGACTTAGAAATACACGAGGTGGAGGAGATATTGGAGACGCTCGTCGACATGCCAGACGCCCAGGCCATGTTCAGCATCTTGAGGGAATGCACCACTCGCAGGCTTCAGCATCTCACGAGGCTGACGCCCCCATCAGAGTGGTGCACCAGCTGTTTGCAGCGCTTTGACAAGAAGGTGGCGGACTGCATCCGTCGGCTGGTGGGATTGGAAGAGGTGCAGGGGATCAGAAAGCGAAAGTCAGTGGCCCACGCTGAGCAGCAGGCACGGCTCCCGATCCGGCTGGGTGGTCTTGGCTTAACGGGTGTGGGGGACCTCGTACCCCTCTCGTTTGTATGCAACCGCCTGCAGTCTTGGCACGCGGTGAAACGTCTCCTCCATCCACGAGGTCCCGAGGATAACAGAGAGGGCGAGGGAGGAGGACAGAGACCATGGATGAGGGGGAAGTTTGCAGAGCTACAAGAAAGGGCACTGCAAGGATTCCCAGATGTAGTAAAAGCAAAGGTCCCACAGCTAGCGGAGTGTGAGCAAGGGAGCCCCAAGCGCCTCTTCCAGGACTTGTATGATGCCGTCTATGAGTGGTAGCTTGGGGAAGTCCGATAGGTGGTGGCAGCGGAGTTGGGACGAGAGGAGGCACTCCCACAGTTGCAGCGATTCGCGGTGGTACAGGGGGAGCACAGCGGGAATTGGCTATTGGCACATCCCAGGTCCGTCACTGGCCGGCTGTACATGGCACCAGAGGACTGGAGAGTGGCGTGCAGGCTTTGCCTTGGGCTCCCCATTGCACACTTGTGCCTTACGCCAGCGTGCACGTGTGCACAACGGAGCCTTATACACCCATGCGCACCGCAGCACGCCCACCGATGTGTCCAGGGAGGGGGTACAAAGGCGGTCCACGATACAGTGATGAGAGAGTTGGCAGCAGTGGTACGTGAGAGCGGGATGGGCGGGGTGACTGTCGAGCACGTAGGCCTGCTACCAAAGGGGCATCCGGATATCACATGTTTTGACCCAGCCACAGGTCATACACTTGTGATGGACGTGGTCATCACCGACCCGCAGCGGCCGAGTATGGGAAGGAGGTCGGCGAAGCGGCGGGGTGTGGCATTGGAGGATGCGGTGCGCACGAAGGAGAGGAAGTATGGACGATGGCGACGCGAGGTAGAGCGTGACCATATGGAGTTTGTCTTTCCCGCAATGGAGACCGTGGGGGCCTTCTCGTGAGGCCTCGGCAAGGTATTGCGGACATCATCAGAGGCGTCCAAGCGGAGGTTGGCCCGACAAGGAGGTACCGCAGGGGTGTTGGTTCCACTATGCGCCCTCCTCAACCAATGTATGGCAGTGGCCCTTCAGCGAGCATAGGTGCAGCAGTTGCAACAGCGGGCCGCGGAGTGGGCGGCGGACACGTCTCTTGAGCAGGACATCGCCTGGGCATGGAGAGCGCTGTATAGGAGGGATGAGGGACCATCTGTGGCAGACCTCTGCTTTGTGGAGCGGGGGTAGAGGGACAGGTGGAGTTTGTCAGGATCGCGAGTGCGAGTTCAAGACTATGTGCCAGACCTTACATTGTGTACTCATTTTACCGGTGGCTTGAGCGTTCTTTGCTGATTCCACTGTGGTGGAGATCTGAAACTTGCATGACACATGTAAACTCACAGTTCATTGAATGAGATTGATCTATCTATCTATCTATCTATCTATCTATGTATCTATCTATCTATCTATCTATCTATCTATCTATCTATCTATCTATCTACCTATCTATCTATCTATCTATCTATCTATCTATCTATCTACCTATCTATCTATCTATCTATCTATCTATCTTTCTATATTTCTATCTATCTTTCTATGTATGTATCTATGTATCTATGCATCTATGTATCTATGAATCTATGTATGTATGTATGTATGTATGTATGTATNTTCATTGAATGAGATTGATCTATCTATCTATCTATCTATCTATCTATGTATCTATCTATCTATCTATCTATCTATCTATCTACCTATCTATCTATCTATCTATCTATCTATCTATCTATCTATCTATCTATCTATCCAACAGGAAGACCGCCGCGAGCAACGAGGGTGGATAGAGATGGCGCGAAAGCTATGGGAGGAGGTGGTCTTGGCATGTGGGGCGATGCAAGAGGACACCAGGGATAGGATCCGAGGGCTATTCCTCCGCTACGACGAGGTCATGGGCTGCCACTTCACCATCCTCCAAGGGCAGACGGATGCCCTCCGACAGGAACTGCAACGGGTCCAGGTGGCGCAGGCAGTGTCAGAATCACGTGGGCAAGAGTTATACGAAGCTACACGTGAGGTGCAGGCGGTAGTCACAGCCCAGGCAAAGGGGAGGGAGCAGGACTGGCTGGTGGATGAGCGAGCGCGACGGGAGGTCGTAAGGGGATGTGAGGTTATGCACGAGGCGGCACTGGGTGTGCTCGACCAGCAGCAGAGAGGACTCGGGGAACTCGCGGGAGCCCTGACTGTGCAGGGGGCACTCTCTCAGAGGACTAACGACGTGAGTCAGGGGTTGGAGAACAGAGTGGCGCAATTAGAGGAATGGGGCCTAGCACAACGAGAGGACGTGGAGATGGCCGAGGGAGCAGACGGGAAGGAGTTGGTGATTAGGAATGGACAGACACACAGGCAAATGATGACAGGGCCCATGGAGACAGGATACGGGGGAGATGCAACGCAATCGACCGGGGCTAGAGGAGAAGAGGAGGAGGATGCCCCGGGGGAGACAAGCGGGAAGGCCCCTAGTGCTAAGGACCATAGCACCCAAGGGAGTGGGGGGAGCGGAGGGAGCGGAGGGAGTGCATCCGGAGCAAGCGGATCAGGAGCAGGAGGTGACGAAGAGGAGGGGGATGACGGGAGAAGATGGAGGGGAGAGGAGGGAGAGACAGTGGGTGAAGAGGAGGAGGAGGAGAAAGCAGAGGAAGAGGAAGAAAAGGGAGAGGAAGAGGAAGGGACCCGAGAGGAGAGGCAAGGAGAAGAGGGTGCGAGGGTCCGCCCACCAAGGGGGGACATAGTGCCAACATACGCCACAATACCATGGACGACAAAGGGGACCGGAGGGCCGATCATGATGAAGGACAGGCCAGTAGGGGCACGAAAAGTGCACATGAAGATGGGGGCGAGGAGACGGCGTGGACATAGGGGGGCCGAGGAAGGCAAGGAAGATCTGGGTCCAGGGGAGGGGGCGATTGGCTGCTGGGAAGCAAAGAGACAGGTGATCACAGGTCAGACCGAGTGCCACCGGGCACATCAGGGATGGGCGCCATAGCGGAGGGAGGGAAAGAGGCACCGGAGCGAGAGGAGGGATCACAGCCCTCACCTGAAGAGATAACTAGCGGAGCAGCTGCGAGACACACCCGAGGGATGGATCGACAACCACACACGGAGGAGGGAAAGAGGCCAGCACAGGCAACGAGCGCTACAGGCAGGAGTGGGGACGACATTATGCAAGCACAGGGGAAAGAGAGCGGAGGAATGCTTTCACGATGGGACCCGCCATGGAAGTGCCCTTGGATGGGATGCGGGTTCACGGGAAAAAGCAAGTGATCGATGAGTGGACATTCGGGCTACCGCCATCGGGGCTACTGCTTGAGGTCGGCGCTCCAGGGCGTTCGGCGACGAACACAGGAGGGGACAACAGAAGTACGTGAGGGAACTCACTGTATGGAGGGGGACACCAGGAGGGGGGATCGGGACGAGGACGCCAGTGAGCGCCAGGAGTGGATGGCAGGGCGACAGGCACGAGGAGTAGGCCTGGCTGACCCGGAGCAGATCCTTGGGGTGGAGGGTTGGCAGGCCGAGCGGCGGAGGATTCAGGAGCGACGGGCGGCACAGCGAGAGGCGCGTCGGGTACGGCGGGTACGAGGATAGCGCACCCAGCGTGAGCGAGCCCACCGCAAGAGGGAACAGAGCCAAGAGGGGGAGTCCTCCTCCCTGGGAGACTGGCTGCGAGGGGAGCAGCCAGGTGGCGGAGCAGGTGGAGGAGGACATCCACGGGAAGATGGTGAGTCCCCGAGGAGACCACGGGAGGGGCGTGACCATGACCAGGGACCCGGAGGTCAGGGGAGCACGGGAGATGACGCAGACACAGAGGCAGGGCGATTTCTCTGAGAGCTATTCCCTCTGACATCACCAGAGAGGAGGGGAGAGAGGGGAACAGTGGGACCGGAGGGCCACAGGCGACACCGGGAATCACGGGAGGGTCTGAGGGCAGAGAGGGACATGGGACAGCGACGATAGCGAGAGATCGTCGGACCGGGAATTGGGGTGGAGGTGCAGCAGTGGCCAGACAGCTGGAGAGAGAGACCATAGAGACCAGCCTTGGGTGAGAGGAGTGGCGACAGGTGCGACAGGAGGGCCTGGAGGAGGAGCTCGAGAGGGCACAACCGTGGGGAAGGAAGGATCGAGACCGTCGGTTGCAGCACCAGGGGGTGCCCAGAGAGGTAGGGGAGACAGCCACCAGGGCACCACAGGCAGAGGCGAGCAGCAGCAATGGCCGGGGACTGACACGGGTGGGGAGCAGAGCACTGGCCAGCGCTGGGAGCGGTTGTGGCGGTGGGTAGAGGGGTTGGAGTGGGGCCGACTGTATGGGGCAGAGGTACTCCCTCCTTTCATCTACTCACGAGTCCCAGCAGGCGCGTTGGACTCAGTTCGGGCAGCGGTGGCAGTCCCCTTGGTGAGGTGCACATCCCACCCCATGGATGCTGCAGGACCCCTGCTCCTCCAGGCGATGCCGAGCCTCATCCTCAGGACGCGCCCACAGCATCGGGGGTGCTCAGATACTGAGTGGGTGAGATCACTAGCGACCCGGTTCCTCCAAGGACAGTGGGAGAAGTTATGGGTAGAGGTCGTCGCACATGCTCGGCCGGCAGGTCGCGCACCACCACCACAGCGTCTGCGTCACAGAGAGGAGGAGGCGAGGGAACAGCGACTACAAAGGGCGGTGACCAAATTCCACCAAGGTAACACATCAAAGGCATGCAATGCCTTGGACAGTACCTCCTTGGCACCACCTGGACCAAAGGTATTGGCACAGCTACAGGCAAAGCACCCGGCAAAGGAGCGGCCGACACCAGCATGGGTAGCAGAGGCAGCGAGGCGGACCCCTACTGGGTTCCGTGATGGGGATGGAGTGCGGAAGGCTCTACTGGACAGCAGCAGAGGCACGGAGGCAGGGCCATCAGGCCTTACTTTGAACCATCTTTGGCAAGTCGTGGTGGGAGACGAGTGGCTCACGAGGTTGTTGGCACAGCTACTCGCCTCTCTATGTCGAGGACGGCTCCACCCCACAGCTCGGGGCTTTCTTGCAGCAAGCAGGCTCATTGCGCTAGCGAAGCCCGATAGTGGGGTATGCCCGATCGCTGTGGGAGAGGCAATTCCACGCCTGCTATGGAGATAGATGGTTAGTACAGGGAGGAGCGAAATGGAGAGAGCACTGGCGCCGTTGCAGCAGGCGGTGGGAGTGTCGGCAGGGGGGGACACGGTGGTCCACACCATCATGGAGCAGTTGGACCAGCAGGCGGAGTGGGGGTTGCTGAGTATCGACGTAAAGAACACATATAACTCTGTGGAGCAAGCAGCCATCTTCGAGGCGGGGCGGGCGAGGGGATTCGAGCGACTCCTCCCAGCACTGGCCCTCTTTTACGATCAACCCTCGGAGCTTTACTATCAGGGAGGGTCCCAACCATGTGTGCTCCAGTCGGAGAGGGGGTACAACAGGGAGATCTTATCAGCCCCTTCCTCTATGCTTTGGCGCAGCAGGACGCACAAGAGGTAGCACAGACAGCGATGGGAGGGACGGGCCGGGTGCTAGCGTACTTGGATGACACGTACTTGCTAGGCCCAGTGAAGGAGCTGGAGGCGGCGTTCACTGCGCTGCAGGGAGGATTGGCCGCGGTGGGGATGGAGGTCCAGCCTCGCAAATGGCAGCTGTACCTACCGGCGGGGGTGGGCAAGGCGCCGGGGAGCATTGCGGGGGTCCCACGAGTGACGGAGGGGATGGTGATACTAGGGAGTCCATTCGGGACAGAGGGGTTCTGTGGAGCGCGCCTTGACTTAGCAATACACGAGGTGGAGGAGATATTGGAAACGCTCGTCGACATGCCAGACGCCCAGGCCGCGTTCAGCATCTTGAGGGAGTACACCACTCGCAGGCTTCAGCATCTCACGCGGCTGACGCCCCCATCAGAGTGGTGGACAAACCGGTTGCAGCGGTTTGACGAGAAGGTGTGGGATTGCATCCGTCGGCTGGTGGGATTAGACGAGGTGCAGGGGATCAGAGAGCGACGGGCGGTGGCGCACGCTGAGCAGCAGGCACGGCTCCCGATCCGGCTGGGTGGGCTCGGCCTAACGGGTGTGGGGGACCTCGCACCCCTCTCGTTTGTATGTAGCCGCCTGCAGTCTTGGCACACGGTAAAACGTCTCCTCCATCCACAAGGTCCCGAGGATAACGGAGAGGGTGAGGGAGGAGGACAGAGACCATGGACAAGGGGGACGTTCGCAGAGCTACGAGAAAAGGCATTGCAAGGATTCCCAGATGTAGTAAAAGCAAAGTTCCCACAGCTGGCGGAGTATGAGCAAGGGAGCCCCAAGCGCCTCTTCCAGGACTTGTCTGACGCTGTGTATGAGTGGCAGCTTGGAGAGCTCCGATCGGTGATGGCAGCGGAGTTGGGTGGAGAGGAGGCACTCCCACAGTTGCAGCAACTCCCAGCGGTGCAGGGGGAGCACAGCGGGGATTGGCTATTGGCACATCCCAGGTCCGTCACCGACCGGCTGTACATGGCACCAGAGGACTGGAGAGTGGCGTGCAGGTTTCGCCTTGGGCTCCCCATTGCACACTTGCGCCATACGCCAGCGTGCACGAGTGCAGAGCGGAGCCCTATACACCCATGCGCACCACAGCACGCCCTCCGATGTGTCCAGGGAGGGGGCATGAAAGCGGTCCACGATGCAGTGATCAGAGAGTTGGCACCAGTGGTACGTGAGAGCGGGATGGGCGGGGTGACTATCGAGCACATAGGCCTTCTACCAGAGGGGCGTCCGGATATCACATGTTTTGACCCAGCCACAGGTCACACACTTGTGATGGACGTGGTCATCGCCGACTCGCAACGGCCGAGTTTGGGGAGGAGGTCGGCGGAGCGGCCGGGTGTGGCATTGGAGGATGCGGTGCGCACGAAGGAGAGGAAGTATGGACGATGGCGATGCGAGGCAGAGCGCGACCATATGGAGTTTGTCTTTCCCACGATGGAGACCTTGGGGGCCTTCTCGCGAGGCCTCGGCAAGGTATTACGGACATCATCGGAGGCGACCGAGCGGAGGTTGGCCCGACAAGGAGGCACCGCAGGAGTGTCGGTTCCACTACGCGCCCTCTTCAACCAGCGCATGGCAGTGGCCCTTCTGCGAGCACAGGCGCAGCAGCTGCGACAGCGGGCCGCGGAGCGGGTGGCGGACACGTCTCTTGACCAGGACATTGCCAAGGCATGGAGAGTGCTGTATAGGAGGGATGAGGGACCATCTGTGGCAGAACTTTGCTTTGTGGAGCGGGGGTAGAGGGACATGTGGAGTTTGTCAGGATAGCGAGTGCGAGTTCAGGGCTATGTGCCAAACCTTACATTGTGTGCTCATAATACCGGTGGCTTGTGTGTTCTTTGCTGATTCTACTGTGGTGGAGATCTCAAACTTGCATGTCATATGTAAACTCACAGTTCATTGAATGAGATTGATCTATCTATCTATCTATCTATCTATCTATCTATCTATCTATCTATCTATCTATCTATCTATCTATGTATCTATCTATCTATCTATCTATCTATCTATCTATCTATCTATCTATCTATCTATCTATCT
>SZWC01002609.1:113359-162915 GCA_023375785.1 Penium margaritaceum
ATCAACAGCAAGAGCAGCAGCGGCGGACCCAACATCCGCCGCAGCTGACGTCAGCACCCCTCTGCTGACGTCACTGCTGAAGTCACTGCTGACGTCATCAACAAAAAAAGGGGGGGGGGGAAGGGAAAGGGGGAAGGCCAAAGGGGTGGGTAGAATCCCCACCGCCCTAACCTCCTGTTGACATCAGCAACACAAAGACAACAAAAAAAACACAAGGGACACTAAGTCATGGCTGGTAGTCCCGGCGAGGAGGGGTCCTCCTTTGGTGGGGGGACCCCTACCCCTCCTTTGTTGTAGTGATTGCTGCAGCAGCAACAGCAGCACCCACCGACGCTGCAGCAGCAGCAGCCGCCGCCGCCGCAGCAGCAGCAGTCGCCGCCGCTGCCGCAGCAGGAGCAGCCGCCGCCGCCACGGCAAGAGAAGCTACCGGCGCCGCACCATCAACAGCCAAAGCAACAGCAGCAGCAGCAGGAGCAGCCGCCGCCAGCTCAGTAGCAGCAGCCGCCACCACTGAAGCAGCAGCAGCCGCCGCCCCTGCAGTTGCAGCCACCGCCACTGCAGCAGCAGCAGCCGCCGCCCCTGCAGCAGCAGTAGCAGCAGCAGCCCACTGGTAACGTTGGCGGCAACCCTGACCCTCTCGCTGCTCTTCAGCAACAGCTCACCGCCTTGACGCAGCAGCTTGCAGCGCTACAGCCAGTCGCCTCCCAAACCGCCACCAGTGCGCTGCCGTTGTTCATCCCTCCAGGGCACGCTAGCCCCGCTGTGTCCGCTGCCACGTACTACCAGGCACATCAGCAGACTCAGCGCCAACGGCAGACAGTGACTTCCGTCCTTGGCCCCACTCTGGGTGTCGGCCGCAGGCAGAAGGACTTTGAGACACCGCCGCTGCCGCTTCAGGCCGGCGAGCAGTTCCGGAGCTGGGAGCTCAACTTCCGGATCTGGGCGCAGGGTGAGGGTCTGTGGGCCTACTACACCCTCCCTTACGACTCCACCCAGGCCGATCAGCTGTATGACGTTGGTTGTGCCGTCTGTGCCCTTGTACCAGTCGCCCCCCCAGCTTCCCGCCTTGCCCTGGAGCCCTTCCTCGGCGACTTCACCGCTGGCGCCATCCCAGACCCTATAGCCGCATGGCACGTCCTCACCAGACCCCACCACCTGTCCAGCGATGCTGAGATCAGCCGTCTGCTCCGGGAGTTCAACTCCCTGCATATGGGGGAGACCGAGACGGTCACTGCCTACTGGCAACGGGCGGAGGACATCCTCCGTCGACTCGGCAAATCTGCTCTGCCCCCGCTGACCGCGCTCCTCACCATCAAGCGCGGCGCCACCAGCGTGTACATGGACGTCTTCGTCCACTACCCTCAGGACGTCCTCTCCACCATGGAGGCCCAGGGCACCCTCATGCCCTGGGCATATGAGCTCTTCCTCCGCATTGAGGAAGCTCGCCAGGAGTCCCAGCTCCATCGCACGGAGGCCCTTGCATCCCCTGCCGTCGCCTCCCCTGCCGTTGCCTCCGTGGCCGTCGTCTCCCCTATCGCAGCTACTTCATCGTCTTCGGGGAAGAAGAAGAAGAGTCGGAACAAGAAAGGCAAGGGTCCACCGCAACAGCAGCAGCAGCAGTCATCGACTGGGTCCAGCGGTGGTGGCTCGGTCTGCCACAACTATGGCCAGCCCGGGCACGGGTGGTACACGTGCCCTCTCCCGACGGACGAGGCGCGCGTCATCGCCACCATGTGCCGCCAGCGGGAGCGCTGCCTGGCCTCTGCCACCGTCGCTGCTGCTGGCCCTGACACCCCGACCTCGTCCAGCTGCTCTGCCACTCCGACAGCTCCGCCTGTCCCGAAGACACCCGCACTGCAGTAGTACTACCCACAGCAGTACTACCCTCAGCCGTCGGCACCTCCGCTTCCTTTGCCGGCTCAGCCCTCCTACTACCCGGGCTTCGGCGCCGTCACTCCACACTCCATCTATACTCCTGGGTCGTCCTCCCGTGAGCGTCAGCTGGAGCAGGTCATCGCGCTCCAGCTTGGCCTGCCTCACCCTCCTCCCCAGGGAAGTGCGAGTTGCGTCACCTCCTGCCCTCCGGCCCATCCCTGTATGACTGAGACTGAGCTGCGGTCGTGTCCCGTTTCCTTGTCTGTCTCGTCGTCTCCCGTGATCTCCTCCACCCAACTCCTTGACGACATTGCGTGGCTTGACGATTGGCAGTCTAGTTTTGCACCTCCTTCCACCGCGTCCGCGTCCCTCGCTTGCTACCATGTGACCGTGAGTGATCTGGCGACCCCTGTCCAGGACCCTGCTGAGACCTGGATCATCGACTCCGGGGCCACGCATCACATGACGGCCTCTCGCGAGGCCTTCAATATGCTCGGTCCTGTCGGCGATGTCTCCGGTGTCCGGACGGGTTCCGGACAGGTGTTGCCTGTCCGTGGTGTTGGCGTCGTTCGTTTCCGTGGTCCGACTGGTGACGTCTTTCTGACCGATGTTCTCTTCGTCCCTGGCCTCGAGCTCAGCCTCCTGTCCGTGACTACCCTTGACCGCATGAGCATGGGCGTTGTGCACTCGCGTGGTGTCGGCACTGTGTCGTTGCGTCCGTCTGGTCTTGTCGTACTACACGCCACCGCCCGTGGCAACTTGTGGCACGTTCCCCGCCTCTTTTCTTCCCCTCCCGTCTCCTCCCCGTCGGCCGCCACAGGTCATGTGTTTGTCACCAGCACGCTTTCTCCTCAGCATACCCGCCTCTTGCACCGCCGCCTTTGCCACGTCCACTCTGCCACCGTAGAAAGCATGCTCCGCACCCAGCCGGCCAAGGGCCTTGACCCGGAGACTTTCCCTCTCTCGTGCCCCACTGAGTGCATTGACTGCGCTCAGGGGAAGATGGACCGGTCCACGTACCTCCTATCTTCCTCCCGTGCGTCCGTCCCTCTTGACCTTGTCTACTTGGACGTCATGGGCCCTCTCCCCCTCGAGTCCGTCGGTGAGCATGGCCGCTATTTCCTCACTCTTACGGACGACTACTCTCGCTACCGTTGGGTCTTCTGCCTTCGGCAGAAGAGCGATGTCGCCCGGACCATTCAGGATTGGCTTGTCCTCGCGGAGCGCGGGTGTGGCTGCCCCCTTCGCCGCTTTCGCTCCGATCTCGGTGGCGAGTACCTGGGTGAGGCCACGACTTTTCTTGCCTCCCGCAGGATCCACCGTGGGACGTCTGCACCCTACACACCCGCCCAGAACGGCGTCTCCGAGCGGTGGAACCGTACCATGGCCGACGCCGTTCGCACCATGCGGGTCGAGTCCGCTCTCTCCGATGGCTTCTATTTTGAAGCCATGGCCTACATGACCTGGGTCTGGAACCGGGTTCCCCACGGTCCCCTTCCCCGCCAGTCCACGCCCTACCAGCACTGGTGTGGACGACGCGCTGACCTCCGCCCGGCTCGCGTCTGGGGCTGCGTGGCAGTTGTGTGGCTGCCCGCCCCACAGTAGGGCGGCAAGCTCGCCCCCCACAGTCGCCCCTGCACCTTCCTCGGTGTGTCTCGTCAGTCCAAGGCCTGGCGCTTCTGGGACCCATCCCGACACTCCATCGTCGAGTCCCGCAATGCCCTCTTCTTTGAGGACCTGTTTGCCCGCAACCTCATCCGCTCCGGCTCGTCCGTGTCCCTCCCGTCGCGTGGGGGAGTGGTGAGTCCTTCCTCCATCCTGTCGCTTCCGGGTGACACATCACTCCGTCCCTCTGAGCCGGTTGCCCCGGTCGCGTCCGCTGGCCCCCCCGGGCCAACAGTCCCTGCCGCGTCCGCTGTTCCCTTCGGGCCAACAGTCCCAGCCGCGTCCGCTGGCCCCTCCGAGCCAGCTACCCCCGTCGCGTCTGCTGGCCCCTCCGGACCAGCTGCCCCAGTCGCGTCCGCTGGCCCCTCCGGGCCAGCAGCACCTGTCGTGTCCGCTGGCCCCTCCGGGCCGGCAGTCCCAGTCGCTTCCGATGGCCCCTCCGGGCCGACAGCCCCAGTCGCTTCCGATGGCTCCTCCGGGCCGACAGCCCCAGTCGCTTTTGCTGGCCCTTCTGGGGCCGCAGCTCCTATCGCGTCCGCTGGCCCCTCCGGGCCAGCAGCCCCAGTCGCGTCCGCTCGCCCCTCCGGGCGAGCACCCCCAGTCGCGTCCGCTCGCCCCTCCGGGCCGGCAGCCCTAGTCGCGTCCGCTGGCCCCTCTGGCCCAGCAGTGCCTGTCGTGTCTGCTGGCTCCTCCGGGCCAACTGGCCCCTCTGGTCCAGCAGCTCCTGTCGCGTCTACTGGCTCCTCCGGACCAGTAGCCCCGTCCGCCTCCGTCGGCCCGTCGGACTCAGCACCATCTTCTGCCCGACCGCGCTACACACGTGGCCCAGGCGGCAGCCTCCGACCTCGGCCGACAGTGAGCGCGCAGACCGTCGCTCCACGTCCCGTGGCGCCTCGACCCCCTGTGGCTCCACGTGTCTCCTCCACTCCCACGGTCGTGAGTGGGGACCCTGGCACAAAGGTTGTCGGCCTGACCACTTCCGCCATCATCGTAGACCTTCATCCGGGTTCTGCATTGGGCTACACCATGCTTCATCACGAGCATCGGCATGCTGTTGTGGCTGCACTCACCCGCATCCCACCTGGGGCTCGTGATGCACACGCCTTCTCAGTCCGGTCCACAGCACGCCCAGAGGACCCTTCCACCCTACGCGAGGCTCGAGCCTCCCCTGAGGCCGCACATTGGGATGCTGCCTGCGCCGAGGAGCTCGCTGCTATCCGACAGCACCACGTGTATGACCTCGTCGACCTCCCTCTAGGTCGGAAGGCCATTGGTGCCAAGTGGGTCTTTCGGCGTAAGTGGAAGCCTGACGGATCCTTGGACAAGTACAAGGCCCGCCTCACAGCAAAGGGGTTTGCTCAGGTCCCTGGGGTCGATTACGACCAGATCTTCACCCCAGTCGGTCGGTTCTCCACTAGCCGGGCGCTCTTCAGCCTGGTTGCCCAGCACGGGTGGGAGCTGCATCAGATGGACGTGAGCAATGCATTCCTCCATGGCTCACTGGAGGGTGAGGAGCTCTACATGACGCAGCCCCCAGGCTTCGACGACGACACTGGGAGAGTTTGGCGGCTGCGGAAGGCCCTCTATGGCGTGAAGCAATCATCTCGGTGCTGGAACCAGGAGATCAGCAGTACACTTCTCCGTGGCGGCCTCTAGCGCAGCATCGTTGACCCCGCACTGTTCGTCAGCCCGCGAGGTCAGACCTTCGCCGCAGTTCTGGTCTACGTCAACGATCTCCTCATTGCGTCGCCAGACGCAGCCGCCATCCAGCGTGTCAAGGACCTGCTGCATGCCGCCTACCAGATTAAGGATCTCGGGTCTGCCCGAGTCTTCCTGGGCATGGAGCTCGAGCATGATCGCTCCCAGGGCATCCTGCACGTCCACCAGGCTGCCTATGTGCAGACCCTGTCCACTCGCTTCGCCGAGGACCTGCCCCTCGTGCCTAGCGCATCTTCACCCATGTCACCCGATGGCCAGGTGAAGCTGAAGAGTCATGACCCAGCTGTTGTGGGGGAGCCAGTTGATGTGACCACGTATCTGNAGCGTGTCAAGGACTTGCTGCACGCCGCCTACCAGATGAAGGATCTCGGGTCTGCCCGAGTCTTCCTGGGCATGGAGCTCGAGCATGATCGCTCCCAGGGCATCCTGCACGTCCACCAGGCTGCCTATGTGCAGACCCTGTACACTCGCTTCGCCGAGGACCTGCCCCTCGTGCCTAGCGCATCTTCACCCATGTCACCCGATGGCCAGCTGAAGCTGAAGAGTCATGACCCAGCTATTGTGGGGGAGCCAGTTGATGTGACCACGTATCTGCGGGTCATCGGGTCACAGATGTTCCTGGCGACGACGACGCGTCCAGACATCGCGTTCGCCGTCAACCTCCTGGCCCAGTTCTCTCAGGAGCCGCGTCACCTCCACTTTGAGGCTACGATCGGAGTGCTGCGCTATGTCATCTCGACCCCTCGGCAAGGTCTCATGTTCCGCCGTCAGCCTTCCGTCGTCGCAGTGGGCTACACCGACAGTGACTGGGCCGGCAGTCTAGACGGTAAGAGTCGCACGGGCTGGATCTTTCTGGCCGGCGGCATAGCTGTGTCCTGGCGCAGTGGCAAGCAGGGGTGCATTGCACGCAGCACTGCTGAGGCTGAGTACGTGGCCCTTGGCTCGGGCGCGTGTGAGAGTGTGTGGTTGCGTCGCCTGCTGTCCGAGTTGCGTCAGTCTGTCGCATCCATCACCTTGCATTGTGACAATGAGAGTGCCATGGCCATCGCCGACAATGACGGTATGCATCACACACGCACAAAGCACATCAATGTTGAGTATCACTATGTACGCTCGTTGTTGCATGACGACAGCATCAGCATCGTATGGGTTGAGACAGCACGACAGCTGGCTGACTTCCTGACCAAGGCACTGAAGCGGGACTAGTTCAAGAAGGCTGTGAGTTCAGTCGGCGTGCGTCCGTTAGTTGCCTTCTTTGTCTCTGCCTGCGTCTCTGCGTACCTTGGGGGAGTCTGGATGTTGACCGTTTCTCTGCCCGTCCATGTACACTACGCCTGTGAGTCATGGGGGAGTGCTGGTTTTGCGCATCCCTCATTGTGCTCTGTTGTGTCCTCCCGGCTTGTGTACATCGACGTGCAGATGAATGACGGCGAGACTCGACGCTGATGGAGCGTCATCCGGTGGAGCCGACGCACGCTGAGGTCTACTCGCAGTTCGCTGGAGCCTCCCCTCTCCGGCGACGTGCTCAGCTCCATCGGCAGGCCTTCTCGGCGGTCGTGCTACCGGCGGTCACTGCCACCACAATTGCTGTCTGCATGCGTCCAGCGCGTCCCGTCGCGTCTGCATCGTCATGATCTGCCTAGGGTCCTTGTTGCATGCTACATGGCCCTGTTCGGCATCATGGACCACCGTAGGCACTGCCTGGGTTCGGGCAGTCATAACTCTTTGCTACTTTTTTTTCTAGCTGATTCTGACTGCATGACTGCGTTCGCAGCGTCGGTATTATGGTATGGTCCAGTTTTCAGGCAAAACGGACGACACCCGGGTTTTGGGCTGTCGGGCGTCTGGCAGGGCTCACCGAGAAAACCCTGCCTGCCAGAAAAAAGTTCCTCAGCTATTTTCTGTTTGGCTGGTTAGTTGAGTAACAACTTCTACACTAGTGGGGGGGAGCTAGAACTTGGAAGGGTCTCCCATTGTTGTTCATTCTTCATTCCTAACCAGTTACTTTCAGTTTTCAGCTGCTTTCTGGCGCTAACTCTGGCGCGCTCGTTTTTGAGTAACAAACCCAGAGCTTCCAGACTTAGACTCTAGAGCAGCAGACTGAGGGGGCAGCTGACTTAAGCAACGAGCGTGGAAGCCCGCACTCTGTATCAACAACGCTGCTGCCCCAACCTGCTGCCTAGGCTTTCCATTTTGAGGGCCCCCGTCCCTCGGAGAGGCCCCCTCGATCCCCATCAGGGGGGCCTCTCCGAGGGGGGGGGGCGACCTGACATCGCCCCCTCCGTTTTTTATTCCCCCCTCCAATCATGACGTGCCCCCTTTCTAGGGGGCAACCCAGAACCGGGTGACGGTCAAACCCGGGGTGAGCAGAAAAAAGAAAAAAAAAGGAGGGACGGGGGTGGGGGCGAGAGGAGGGGAGAGCAAGATAGAGAATAAAAGACGGTGAAAATGCCGATTACCCCCTGTTTTGTCACCCTTGACCCTCATCCGCCCCTCCGTCGGAACAATAAGCTCCATTCGCCCCTCCGTCGGAACGATAAGCCCCATTCGCCCCTCCGCCGGAGCGATAAGCCCCATCCGCCCCTCCGTCGGAGCGATAAGCCTGATCCGCCCCTCCGCCAAAACAATAAGCCTCATCCGCCGATGTCCGGCAAAAAAAAGCCCAATCCGCCCCCCCCGTTTTCACCATGCTCAAACAACGACGCATGTCGCTGCTTAAGCATGGCGATTCCGGGCATGCCGTTCTAGAATGCGGCCCTCCATCGCGGCCGTTGCGATGGAGGGCCGCAATAGCACCGAGGGGTGGGGGGGGTGGGGGGTGCCGGCCGACATCCGTCGGTCGGCACTTCGTCACCCCCCCCCCCACTTCTCGCAACCCATCCGCCCGTCCATCGAGGCCCTCACGATTGAGGGCCGCGATGGAACGGGCGGCCGGTGGGTTGCCGGGAGCCGGTGGAGAGTGGGAGGGGGGGACTTTGACGGGGATTCCGGCCGACGGGCGTCCATAGGTCTCCCCGAGGGGAGTCAAAAATCCCTCTTTGTTTCTTTTTGCACTTTGTACAACTTTATACCCTCATTTGAGATACAAACAATAGACAAACCCACCCCCTCATCATACCCAGGGTTTGAGGGTTTATTTTTGCAAGGGAACCTGCTGGGCCCCGTTACCGCGGGGCCCAGCAGGTTCCCTTTCAACGCATGGGGAGTCTTGGACCCCCCATGCAAACTCCCCGTAAACCACTTACGAAAAATCACAAACCCTTCATTTAAGGAGTTTGTGATAAATGGGTAGAAAGTTGTGACGTCAGCATGTCGACACCGCATCCATGCAACGTCGACATGCTAACTTTCGACAAACGAGAGGGGTATATCATTTATTTTCTACGCTTAGATTTTTGCGTCCTTGCAGATGGGGCGAATCAGGCTTATTGTTCTGGCGGAGGGGCAAATGAGGCTTATCGCTCCGACGGAGGGGCGGATGGGGCTCATCGCGCTGGCAGAGGGGCGACTGGGGCTTATCGTTCTGACAAAGGGGCAGATGGGGCTTATCGCTCCGACGGAGGGACAGATGGGGCTTATTGTGCAAAACTTGGGGTATATAGTCACTCCACCCATAAAAAAAGGGGTGGCTGAGGGCAAGAAGAAAAAAAACAAAACAAAACAAAAAACAAAACAGGGGGTACAACTACTACCACCGCAGCAGCAGCAACAGCTTTCATAGCAGCAATAGAAGTATCGAGCGGAGTTGCAACGACTACATGATGCGGCGGTTGTGCCAACGCTTGAAGTTTCACCTTCTCACCCGACAGCGGATTGTGCGTCGTCGGTGATCTCCGCTTCGAGATGCATCCTAGACCGGCGTCTTGCTGGGCCAGTGGATTGGTGCACGCACGTCATTCCAAAAGATCGACGACGGATTCGACTCTTTCCATCTCTGAGGGTTGGGTTGTCTACCGCTTGGAGTAGCAGCCACACCTGCAGCCGCCACCCCTTCTCATCTTGGAGCAGTCTTCGCTCTATTAGTGGCAGAAGCATGAGTAGACGTAGTTAGTCAGACTCTAGTCTCCAGGCGTGCTGTGGTAACGCAACTCGTCCCGTCTGGTCACGTTTGCTGACCCGGATGCCGTGACCTCCAGGAGTGACAGTACCTACTGGCCCTTTTTCTCTCCCATGGCTTGGATTTTACCACCGGGAGTAGGTGTCCTTGGTACCTATCCATCATCCAATGCACGAGATGAGTGCGCGGACATCTGAGCAGGCGCCCTGCGTGTTCGCCTGTTACTACTTTGGTGATGTCGTCATGGTTGGCGTCGTTGTTGGATGCGCCCTCTCGGCCGACATCCACCTTGGCTTCAACCTCGTCCGAGGATGCGTCCTCCACAGCATGCGGATCTGCCAGCATTGGTAGATCCCCTAGCTGGACCTCTGGCGACCATATTCGCTGAGATCCACGGCGTGAGGCAGATGGTACAAAGACTTTGTGACCTTTTCATCACTGAGCGTGCTTCTGCTACTCGTTTGTCGACGGCCTCTTTGATCACATCTCCTCCATCCTCTCCTCCTTACTCATCCGATGTTGTACCTTTAGCTCCACCTGCTAGTGAGTCCTAGGCTACCACCATCCCTTTGATCCTCCACTCTGCTGCGACCACGACGCCACCTCGCGATGACATGTCTTCATACAGTCGTTCCAGCCGAGTGACCCCGCGACGTCGGTGTCAGTGCTCCGCATGCCATGCTTGCGCCGGTTTTGATACATCCTCCACCTCCTCGGCCTCCGAACCTGTACCTGTCGAGGGGGAGTGTGGTCATCGTGCATTGCCTGATGTGACCATAGCGACAGGATCCGCACTCGCGCCGGGCCGTGGTGCCCGAGCTTCAGCTCAGGCAGACTCAGATGATACGGTGACAGCACATTGCGTGGAGTCCGATCTCGACATGGCGTTCATGGTGGAGACTTCCGTGTCATCGAGCTCGACTTCCACGTCCGGGCTGGATCAAGATCTTCCGCAACAGAAGGTTACATCAGGAGGAGTGCATACACGGCGTCCTTGGGCGGTGCCACTCACGGCTCCGACTGGTGGAGGCCGAGCGGTGGCACAGGAGTCTCGTATGGATCGGGATGCATCTACCGGACTTTTCGGCGAGTGTGTGCAGTAGGCTCACACCAGTCCGGTGGAGGTTGCAAGGCTTGAGACATGTATGTCATCGAGTTCGACATCTACGCTGGGGCAGGAGCCGGACGTTCTGCAGCAGCACGTTGCATGAGGAGGAGTGCAGGTGCCGCGTGCTTGGGCGGTGCCACTCGCGACCCAACCGGTGGTGGCCTGGTGGTGGCACATGAGTATCGTGCGGATCCGGATGCCCCATACGGATCGCCGGGGGCGTTGGCGCACGAGATTCACACCAGTACAACAACAGTCGCAGTGCATGAGCAGAGTCGGCCGGTTAGTCTTTTGGAGGTTGAGGCATTCTTGAGAGCAGTAGTTCAAGGAGGTGTCATTGGGACACGTGCTGCAGCAGACTCTGTAGGCTTCACCGTGTCATCTGTGCTACCTGAGGACCAGCTTGAGCGTGAGGAGTCACCTATGTTCCCTGAGTCTCTGGGTTCTTGTATACACGACGGAGCTGCGACATACATGACGGAGTCAGATGGTGGTCCTCGCTCTGTCATCGAGCAGGTGGCAGTGACCAGCCTTCCCGGCGAGACAGTGCGTGAGCGCCAGCTACGCTTGTTTCTCGCCTTGATGGACACTGTCGAACCGGAGTCTTGCACACCTGTGTCCACTACGGCGGCAGTTGAGGACAGTGGAGCAGATCCGTACACACGGATGGAGTCACCTCATTAGCAGGAGCTGAGATCTGCCCCCTCGTTTTCACCTGTTGGTGACCCTGCTGATCACATTGATGCTGAGAGTGGCAGTACCTACATGGACGACATGTCCACATGCTCCATGGACTCTGAAGACTCCTCCTTCTCCTTCTCTCTCGGCATGCGACCGCTCACTCCTTGCATGACAGACACGAGCTGTGATGAGGATGCGACACCTGCTGCTGCATCCGATGTTCCAGCGTCTCAGCACATTGCGAGCTTGATTGACCCCCAGGAGGATGCAGCAGCACCAGTTCCATTGTCTTCAGTAGCAGAGATGTAGATGGCGCTGTAATCACGAGTTGTGCAGTCTGCATGTGCAGCATCCAGTGAGGCGGAGTTTATCCTACACCAGGTCGACATGGGCCACCTCGACATGTCTGAGGCAGATTATGCTGATCTGCAGGAGCGTGTAGTCATGCTACAACGGGAGATGATGGCAGCACGTGAGCGATTCTCAGAGGAGGGAAGCATCACTGCTATCGGTAGGAGCCTTCCGCCAGCAGCATCTGGCACACCTATACTCGGGGAGGATCTTGTATGACCTCCAAGTATGACGTCCGTTGGAGACAATGTCATAGGAGAGGTGAGTGTGCCTTCGGCTTCCGCCATCCTCGCTCCTGTTGACCCCATCATCGCTCTTCCTTCTTCTACTACTGCCATCATGCACCTTCATCCACCCGACTCACCTTCCCCATCGTCATCTTCATCCACGAGTGGTGATCCGGTTTGTTGCTCCAGCTCTCCTCTTCCGGCGGTACACCTCTGTGCCTCAGGGTGCTCTATCTTGCCTTGGAGGCCAGCTCCACCATTTCATCCACGCTTGCATGCTGCTCGCCCGTTCCCTTTCCTCCGTCATACACAGATGCATCGCGGTAGAGTAGAGAGAGGAGAGACTGTGAGTTGGGACCCTTGGCAGTCACGTGAGGACTGGTACATTCCAGGTGATGCTGCAGCGACGTGAGGAGTCGTAGCCGGAGACACCACTTCGTCTTTGAGGGAGGGAGCCGACTCGCACATGACAGGGGGAGCTATCTCTACATGACGGACACACCACATGACTCATCGCCCAGGATATATTCAGCTACGATATCAGCATCTCCATCGAGGACATCGCTACCAGGTTGATCTGCCCAGGGGGAGTGTTGTGTGGACCTCGACCTGACGCGACATCATGGGAGATGCATGGCGAGGTCCATGCTCTGCTATGAGCATCTACAGCATCCGGCGTGTGGCTCATGCTACATGCCTGCACAACTGCATGTAGACGGTAACACAGTGTTGGTCGAGACCCGGACTCTTGGTGGGCCGTACCAGTGTCACGAGGAGACCATGTGATCGTGTGTCTTGGTGTGTGTCTATACTGCGTGTGGCATGTGTATTCGAGCTGGGTCGCTCTTAGGGGTCGAGACCCAGACACGTGGTGAGTTGCACCTATGTTACGAGGAGATCCTCCCATGATCCTATGTTTAGATGATGATGCTGTTGTGTTGGATTGCTCGTAGCGGTCTAGACCTAGGCACTGGTACTGCCGGTGTCACGAGGAGACCCGCTTGTCACCTGACATGTGTGTGATGTGCATTACACTGGTTTGTGCACATGTGCATCACTCCTTTCATGGTCCAGACCCAGACACTTGGTAGCAGTGTCTAGGGAGACCTTAGGTGGGTAGCAGAGGTGTGTGTGTGTGTGTGGTTGCCTGGTGCATATTGTGGTTTGGCATACGTTGTTGGTCCATGCCTTTGTTCATTTGTTCTGCCGTGGACGGCTATGTCAGCCAGGGGGAGTGTTGATTTGTGTGGCTTCCACCCGTCACGACCGACATCGTTGGTTTACCAATATACCCACATTCGGAGTATATGGTAGAGGAGGGCGTGACGACACGACGGGCCTCTGGACTGCAGCGAGACTTCTCCAGCACCTACGACAACGCCGGCGAGACGCGGTCGATGTGTTCCGGTAGCCATGTGGGCTTGTCAGGAGGTAGGAGAGTTTTCTCGGTGGGTTGAGACTTGCGCACCCGGTGGACTGTACCGGTGCGACGAGGAGACCCGATGGCTGTTGTGGGGCTTCCGATGTTCGGAAAGCCGTCTGTAATGTCTGGACGTTGATTCCGAGATTTTTTGGCACTGCTCATACTTTCTCGGTGGTCGAGACCCGGGCACTCGGAGAGCCGTTCCGGTGCCTCGAGGAGACCACCTTTGTTGCTCTCATGGTGTATGCAGTTTGTTCTCCCTGTTGACTCATTTGGGTTCAACAGGGGTGACGGGGCCCGGTGCGGCTAGCTGCCGGCGCCCCTATATAAGCCCGCTATGGGCTCATTTGTAAACTCTCCTTGTTCTTTTATATTCAGCGTTCCAGACTTAGCCAAATTCTTGCCGTCTTGCATCGCACTCACACACTGAGCTCATGTTCATTATTGCATGGGCCTGCATGCCCTAAAATATTTACAATTGCTCTCACGAGCAAGGAGGGCAAGCGAGAGAGAGGGCACGAGGCCACAGGCCTCAGCTCTCAAGGCCTCGCGGCCTCCTGGCGGCCTATCGAGCCACCAACTCGATTGGCAACTGAAGGCTTGCCGGAATTTGAACTTAATTAGGGCATGCAGGCCCATGCAAACATGAACATGAGCTCTGTGTGTGAGTGCAATGCAAAACGGCAAGAATTTGGCTAAGTCTGGAATGCATAATATGAAAGAACAAGGAGGGGGTACAAATGAGTCCTTAGCAAGTTTTGTAGTGGCACCGGCAGCTAGTCGCACCGGGCCTCGTCACCCCCGCTGAACCTAAACGAGTCAGCGGGGAGAACACACTGCATACACCACGAGAGAAACGAAGGTGGTCTCCTCGAGGCACCGAAATAGCTCTCCAAGTGCCCGGGTCTCGACCACTGAGAAAATAACCATCAAAAGCAATTATTGAACCGGTAGCTCTTGCCATAAAACTTTTATCATCAGCAACAAAATCGACCCCCACCATATCTATCACTAATGCTTCTATTTGGCATGCTACGGTTCTTTTCCAAATTAAATTATAAAGTTTTAATTGATCAACTTCTAAATTTTTTGCTAGTGCTAAGCAGTGCTAGTAATACTCGAAATCAGCGTCCAGTCATCACGAACGGCTTTCCAAACATCGGAAGCACTAATACAGCCATCGGGTCTCCTTGTCGCACTGGTATAGTCCACCGTGTGCGCGGGTGTCAAACCACCGAGAAAAATCTCCTAGCTCCCGACAAGCCAATACGGCTGTTGGAATGCATCGACCGCGTCTCGTCAACGCCGTCGTAGATGCTGGAAAAGTCTCGGGGCACTCTGGAGGCCCGTCGTGTCGTCACGCCCTCCTCTACCATATACCACAAACGTGGGGTAAATGGGTAATCCATCGACGTCGGTCGTGACGGGTGGAAGCCACACAATCCAACACTTCCCCTGGCTGACATAGCCATCAACGCAAGAACAAATGAACGAAGGCATGGAACAATGTATGCCAAACCACAATCTGTACCAGTCATCTACACACTCACAGACACATCTGTTTTCCATCCACGCACAGAGGCTAGGCGCGGTGTCCCCCTGGAACATAATGAAGGTCACAAGGGCTCCTCACGACACTGGTACATCCCACCATGTGTTCGAGTCTCGACCATGAGAGGAGTCATACACATCATACACAATTCAGACGACAAGAGGGTCTCCTCGTGACACCGGCGGTACTAGTGCCCGGGTCTCGACAATGAGAGGAGTCATGCACATCATGCACAAGCTATACGACAAGAGGGCCTTCTCGTGACACTGGCGGTACCAGTGTCTAGGTCTCAACCGCTACGAGCAATCCAACAGGTGTCTGTATGCCGGCCACAATAACATCATCAACCAACACACATGATCTTAGGGGGATCCCCTCGTAACACGGGTGCAACTCACCACGTGTCCGAGTCTCGACCACCACAAGCAATCCAGTTTGCATGCACATGCCACACGTAGTATAGCCACACACCAAGACAAACGATCACATGGTCTCCTCGTGACACTGGTACACCCACCAAGAGTCCGTGTCTCAACCAACAGAGTGCTACCATCCACATGTAGCTGTGCAAGCACGTGGCATGAGCCACACGCCGACTGCTGTAGTATGCTCATAGCAGAGCATGAACCCCTCCCATGACTTCATGTCAGGTCGAGGTCCACACAACACTCCCCCTGGGTAGATGAACCTAAAGGTGAAGTCCTCGATGGAGATGCTGATACCATAGCTGCACAGATCCTGGGCAGTAAGTCATGTGGTCTCCCATCACACAAACATAGCTCCCCCTGTCACGCATGAGTCTGCTCCCTCCCTTGAAGACGAAGTGGTGTGCCCAGCTACAACTCCTCACGTTGCCCCTCATCACCTGGAGTGTACCAATCCTCGTGGGACTGCCAAGGGTCCCCACTCACAATCTCTCCTCTCTCTCCTCTGTCGCGATGCATTCATGTACGCCGGAGGAAAGGGAATGGGTGAGCAGCACGCATGCGTGGATGAAGTGGCGGAACTGGCCTCTGAGGCGGGATCCTGAAGGGCATCCTGAAGCACAAGGATGTACCGCCACAAGAGAAGGAGGGCTGGAACAATGAAACGGACCACCACTCATGGACGAAGGTGACAATGGAGCAGCTGAGTTGGGTGGATGAAGGTGCGTGATGGCAGCAGCAGAAGGAAGAGCGATGACGGAGTCAACACGAATGAGAATGGAGGAAACTAAAGGCATGCTTGCCTCTCCTCTGGCAGTGCCTCCACCGGATGTCATACTCGGAACTGGTATATGATCCTCCCCGCGTATGGGTGTACGAGATCCTTATAGTGGAAATCTCGGGCCGATATTAGTGGTGCTCCAATGCTCTGACAGTCGCTCCCGCGCTGCCATCACCTCCTGGTGTAGCATCTCTACTCGGTCTTGTAAGTCAGCGTAATGTGCCTCGGACATGTGGAGGTGGCCCAAGTCTGCCTCGCGTAGGATCAACTCTGTCTCACTGGATGCTGCACACGTAGACTATAGAACTCGCAAGTATAGCTCTATCTGCATCTCTGCTGCTGAAGACAATGGAGCCGGTGCTGCTGCATCCTCTTGGGGGTCAACCAAACTCGCAATGTCCTGAGACGCTCATCAGACGCGACTGTAGGTATTGCATCCACACCACAACTCTTTCTGTCATACGAGGAGGAATAAGCAGTTGAATGCCGAGAGAGAAGGAGAAGGAGGAGTCGTCAAATTCCGTGGAGCATGTGGAAATGTCGTTCGTGCAAGTACTACCACTCTCAGCATTGATGTGATCAGCAGGGTCACGAACAGGTGAACACGAGAGGGTAGAACTCAACTCCTGCTGACGAGGGGACTTGATCCATGTGGTTGGATCTGCTCCACTATCCTCGACTGGCGGTGTAATGGACACAACTGTGCAGGACTCCGGCTCGATAATGCACATCAATGCGACCAGCAAGCGCAGCTGGCACTCACGCACGGTCTCGCCGAAAAGTCTGGTCGCTCTCACCTGCTCCATAATGGAGTGTGGACCACCATCTGACTCCGTCAAGTGTGTCACTGCTTCACTGTGTGTACCGGAACCCGTAGATTCTGGGAACATGGGCTACTCCTCACGCTGAAGCTGGTCCCCAGGTAGCGCCGATGACATGGTGGAGCCTACTATGTCTGTTGGAGCACATGTCCCAATGACATCTCTTAGAACCGCTGCTCTCAAGAATGCCTCAACCACTAAAAGACCAGCCCGCCGACTCTGTTCATGCACTGCGACCATTTTTGGTCTGTTGTGAGCCTCGTGCACCAATGCCCCCAGAAGTCCGTATGGGGCATCCCGATCCGCACGATACTCTTGTGCCACCGCCGATTCGCTATCGGTCGGAGTCGCGAGTGGCACTGTCCAGGCACGTGGAACCTGCACTCCTCCTCATGCAACCTGCTGCTATAGAACGTCCAGCTCCTGCCCCAGCGTAGATGTCGACCTCGATGATATACATGTCTCAAGCACTGCAACCTCCGCTGGACTGGTGTGAGCCTACTGCACATACTCCCCCAAAAGTCCGGTAGACAAATCCCGATCCGTACGGGACACCTGTGCCACCGCCTGGCCACCACCGGTTGGAGCCGCGAGTGGCACTGTCTAGGAACGCCGTGCCTGTGGTCCTCCTGATGTAACCTGCTGCTGCAAAATATCTGGTTCCAGCCCGGAAGTGGAAGTCGAGCTCGATGACACGCAAGTCTCCACCATGAACGCAATGTCGGGATCAGACTCCACGTCATGTGCTGTCACCGTATCATCTGAATCTGCCTGAGCTGATGCTCGGGCACCACGGCATGGCACGGGTGCGGATCCTGTCGATACGGTCACAATAGGCAATGTGCAGTGACCATAATCCCTCTCAACAGGTATGACAACGGAAGCCGAGGAGGTGGAGGATGTATCAAAATCGGCGCAAGGACGGCGTGCGGAGCGGTGACGCTGATGCCGCGTGCACACACGACTGGACTGACTGTATGAGGACATGTCATCTTGAGGTGGCGTGGTGGTAGTAGGAGAGTGGAGGATCAAAAGGATGGTGGCAGCCTGGGACTGGCTAGCAGGTCATGCTCGGTGCCAATGAGGCCACAAAGCTGCTGCACCATCTGCCTCAGGTCGTGGATCTCGGTGAATATGGTTACCAGAGGTCCAGCTAGGAGATCTACCAACACTGGCAGATATGCATGCTGTAGAGGACGCATGCTCGGATGAGGCTGAAGCCAAGGTGGATGCCAGCCGCGAGGGTGCGTCCAGTAGCGATGCTAACCATGGCATCCATCACCATAGTAGTAGCAGGCAAATGCGTAGGACTCCTGCTAAGGTGTGTGCACACTCATCTCGTGCACAATACGATGCATAGGTGCCAAGGACACTTACTCCCGGTTGTCAACAAGTCACATGAGAGGATGAGACCAATAGACAATGGTCACTCCTGCAGGTCATGGTGTCGAGGTCAACAAGTGTGACCAAACGGGACGAGTTGCACTACTGCAACACGCCCGAAGATGGGAGTCTCACCAGCTACGACTACTAGTGCGACTGTCGCTTAAGGAGCAAAAGCTGCTCCACGAACTGAAGGTGTGGCGGCTCTAGGTGCGGCTGCTTCTCTAAGCGGTAGACGACCAAACCCTCTGAGATGGACAACCTGAATACGCTATCGATCCTACTGATTGATGTATAGGAACCAATCCACAGACCCCAGAGAGACGCCGGTCCATGACACGTCTCAAAACGGAAGTTAGCATTGACTAGGAAGGCAAAACTGTAAGCGATACTACAGGTGCTCTACACTAAGCAGTCGTCCCCATTCCATTGCGGAAGCTGGTGTTGCTAATGTGGCTACTGGTACTACAGGTTTTATTGAGATGCCAGGCTATTCTTTGGCCTCGCACGATTTCTTTCTTCCTCTGTGATTGGAAATTGCCTTCCCCCTCCCCTTTTTTGGTTTTTGTTTTTGTTTTTTTTCTTAACTTCTCGCCCCCTTTTTTTTCTGTGCTCACCCTGGGTTTGTCCGTCACCCATTTCTGGATTGCCCCCTAGAAAGGGGCAGGTCAGGACTGGAGGGGGGAGTAAAAAAGAGGAGGGGCGATTTCAGGTTGCCCCTCCCTTCGCTCCTCGCTCGCTCTCTTGAGCAAGTGAGCGAGTGAGCAAGTGAGGAGGGGAGGGACAAGGGGAGGGGGTTTTGCCCCCCACTCCGTCCATCGGCCGACGGGGCCGACGGGGCCGACGGGGCCAATGGGCCCCTCCGAGGGGCCCCTCGGAGGGGGCTCGACGGGGTCCTCCAAGGGCCCCCTTGAAAAGGAGGGGCTCGAAGGACCAACAGGCCCCCTCCAAGGGGGCCCCTTTGTGGGGGCTCGAGGGGGCCCCACTGAGGGGATCCCTTGGATGAGGGCTACGAGGCCCTCTTGCCAGAGCAACTACTGTGGTGGGTGTAACTATTGCGGTTTTTTCTACTGATGCTGCTTCTGCTGCTGCTACTGCTGCTACTACTACTCTATGTGTTAGCTGTTTCTATTGCTTGCTGCTACCGACACTGCTGCTTCCGTTACTGCTATTGCTACTACTACTCTGTGTAGTAGCTGCTGTTGCTGCTTGCTATTGTCACCACTGCCGCTTGTTGTGGTCGCCACTGTCGCTTGCTGCTGATGCTGCGACCACTTGCTACTGTCGCCGCTGCTGCTGTTGCCGTGGCTGTTGCACGTTGTTGCTACTGTCGTCGCTGATGTAGTGGCTACTGCTGCTGCCATGTGCTGTTGCTTTTGTTGTCGTTGCTACATCGGCTAATGTGCTACTACAGTTGCTGTTGCTGCTGCTACTATGCGACACAACGGCTGCCACTACTGTTGCCGCTGCCAATTATGCAGCTGCTGTGAATGCTAGCGCTGGCCGCTTCTGCTGCTGCTGCCGCTGCTGATGTTGCTCTAAGCGGTTGCTCTGCCGCCACTGCTCCTGCTGCGTGGTACTACAGCTTCCACAGCTGCTACGTCTACTGCTACTACTATTGTTTTTTCTGTAGTCGCTAATGCTGCTGTGCATGGCTCATCACCCCTATGGCGTTCACATGTAGTCACTTTGCGCTCCCTCATGCTGCTGTGAGCGTGGTACCACGTGGCACGTTCTCTCTGTGTTCTACCCACTGCTGCTACTTCTGTTGCTTCTGCTGCTCACACGCTCCCCTGTGCTTTGATATCAAATTGGAAATTAATCATGGTATGCAGGCCCATGCAAACACGAATATGAGCTCTGTGTGTGAGTGCAATGAAAAATTCAAGAATTTGGCTAAGTCTGGGACACATAATATGAAAGAACAAGGAGGGGTAACAAATAAGCCCCTAGCGGGCTTATGTAGGGGCGTCCGCAGCTAGTCGTACCAGGGCCCCGTCACCCCCACTGAACCCAAATGAGTCAACAGGGAGAACACACTGCATACACCACGAGAGAAACAAAGGTGGTCTCCTTGAGACATCGAAACAACTATCCAAGTGCCCGGGTTTCAACAACCGAGAAAATCCAAGCAGAGCTAGAAATACTCGAAATCAGTGTCCAGTCATCACAAACGACTTTCCAAACATCGGAAGCACTATTACAGCCATCGGGTCTCCTCGTCGTACCAGTAAATTCTACTGGGTGCGTGGGTCTCAACCCACCGAGAAAGCTCTCCTAGCTCCAGACAAGCCAAAAGGGATGCCGGAATGCATCGATCGCGTCTCGTCAGAGCTGTTGTTGATGCTGGAGAAGTATCGGGACTCTCCGGAGGCTTGTTGTGTCATCATGCCCTCCTCTACCATATACCACAAATATGGGTGTATGGGTGATCCATCGGCGTCCGTCGTGACAGGTGGAAGCCACACAAACCAACAGCCGGCGGGTGGCCGGCCGGTCACTTGACCGGTCGCCGGCCACCCCGCCGGCCGGCCGCTGGCTGGTCGGTAGCTAGCGGGTGGCTGGCCACCGGCCAACCCTCGCGATAGCAAGGGGTGGCTGGCAGCCACCCCCTCGCTATCGCGAGGTGGGTAACCGAACCGCCCCCCCCCCCGCCACATTCCTCCCTACTTCTTATGAACCGTCCCGGTTCATGACCAAGAAGTGAGAGTACCACATAGTGAGTTGTCAGCATTGTGGAAGAAAATTCATAATTTCAGTCACTAGCTAAACATGAACACGTGCATGGCACTTGGACCTAAGCTGTAGCTTGTCAGTCAGCACGACTAGCGGCCTCCCCCCTTTAGGCTGGAGCGTCTGCGCAACAACCATGTTGGACGTCCCCAACCTCCTATGGTCGCTGTCCATGAGTGCTGATTTGCAGGAATGTTGTTCAATTTTTCCTTGTTCACGTGGTACCTCATGCCACGCATCCATCTGTGTGAGTTGCAAGCTCGCTCCTGTACTCGTTGACCACCTCTGTGGGCAACCAAGATTCGGACTCCCATGAGTTATGTTCAAGTCCACAACCGGTCCAATGAACAAGGTACCCCATAACAACGCATGACCGAAGAGTGCGCTATCGATGCTGGAGTAGGCAAAGGACCTCGTATTGGCCGTCGCCAGCAAGGATTGCTGGTGGTGGTTGAACGGATCCATCTGCCGTGTATGGAGTCAGAAGGCTCACATGAAACACATCATGTATCTTCATACTCGGGGAAGCAACAATCGGTATGCCAGTGGCCCGATGCGTGCCACAATGGGAAATGACCCAGTCCACTACGGTAGGAGTTTTTGTGCCCCTGGCGACTTCAACCGAAGGTGCTTATAACTAAGCAAAACTTTTTCAGCGATGTCAGACGAGACCTTAGGGCGACTTTTTTTGACATATGCCTTTTGTCGATGCCGAGCTGCTTGAAGGTGACCCTTTGCCTCCTGTGACAAGGAGTCTATGCACTCGGTAAAGGCTTGAGCAGAAGGAACCTGTCCTCATGTAATCCTACTCTTCACCAATCAAGAGGGTACCAGTGGATGTCAACCACTGTTCAACACAAACGGTGTAAACTGTGTGGAATCGTTCACCAAGTTATTCATCCCAAACTCTGTCAGTGCTAGGAATTCGTCCCAATCATTCATGTCAGGGTCCACATACATATGAAACATCTGCTCCAGAGTGTAATTCATGCGCTCTGTTTGTCCATCAGTTTGAGGGTGAAATGCTATCGACATTTGCGACTCGTTGCCAAAGTACTCGTGCATCTTTTGCCAAAGCTTACTAGCAAAATTTTGATCTCGATCAAAGATAATGTGTAACGGCAAGCCGTGGTACTTCACGACACCCTCAAAAAAGAGACGAGCGGTCTTCTCTGCATTCACGTCAATAGTTATAGCAATAAAGTGTGTCATCCTCGTCAGAATATCCACAGTCACTAGTATTGTATGGTAGCCACGGGCCGTGTCCGGAAGACCAGTAATGAAGTCCATGCTGACGTACTTCCATGGAGTTCCAGGAATGGGAAGCTATTGGAGGAGTCTAGCAGACTTTTTGTTACTAGCCTTATTCCGAAGACATGGATTGCATGTCATGTAATACTTACGGACATCGACACTTCATCCTGGCCACCAATAGTGGTCCGAGAGTGCCTTTCCGGATTTTCGAGTTCCCACATGACCTGCAATTGGCGGGTAGTGGAACTGGGAGATGATCTTTGCTCGAAGGTCTCCCGAGTTTGGCACAAGGACTTGTTCTCCATGCCAAAAGTTTCCTGCGGCCTCCACCAATTTGTACTTGTCCAGATTTTGAGTCTTGAAACCAAGAATCTGTAGAGCATCCCATCCGGATCCTATTTACATAACTGTTTTAATGGATAATCTCTCGTGGTGGTTGCTGCACAGGTGCAGGGGGATCTGGTGTTTGTACTGTTGCTGTTGCAATGGCCATGAACACCCAGCGACCTCGGTGGTTGCTTTAGTTTCCACAGGCTGTCAGCTTAGTGGATCAGCCACGTTGATGCGTCCTGGCCGATATTCCCATGTGAACGAGAATAAACTCATGTATTCACTCCAACGTGCCTGGTGTCTTGACAGGTTCGGTTGCGTTTGGAAAAACACCAATGGGCTATGGTCGGTCACGACCGTCACCCCCCCTTTTGCACCCTCGAGGTAACAACGCCACGTCTTGAAAGCGTGTACTACTGCAAGGAGCTCTTTATCCCTTGTCATATAGTACGTTTATGCGGAGATGAGCTTCCGGCTCTCATACGCAACTGGGTGACTGTTCTGCATGAGGACAGCTCCGAGGCCTACTACCAAGGCATCACATTGAACCTCCTACGGTTGCGATGGATCCGAAAGAGTAAGTATGGATGCTGTGGATAAGAGCTCTTTGACCTTGAGAAAAGTGTTCTCGCAATCAGATGTCCATTCCCAACGCACGTCCTTTCACGTGAGCCTGGTTAGTGGTGCTACCAGGGTTGAAAATCCTTGCATAAACCGTCGAAAGTAGTTTGTAAGGCCAAGGAAAGAATGAATTTGCCCTATATTTTCCGAGCATGGCCAGTCCACCACGGCTTGGACCTTTCATGGGTCGACACAGATACCGTCCTTGCCAACAATGTGCCCAAGGTATTCTAGCTCATCTTGTGTAAACTTGCACTTGGTGACTTTCGCATAGAACTTCTGTTCTAGAAGGATCGCGAGGACTTCGCGTAGATGTTCTATGTGCTCTTCCATGGAACTGGAGAAAACCAGGATGTTGTCCAAGTAAACCAAGACAAACTGATCGAGTTGCTTGGTCAACGTTCGGTTCATTTCTCCTTAGAAGGTTATCGGGACATTTGTAAGCCCGAAGCATAACACTTCGAACTGATAGCGTCCCATGTGCATTCCAAACGCTGGCACATCCTCTCTTGTGATGCGGATTTGATAGGGTCCTTAAGACAAATCCAAAGAAAAAAATGCTTTTACCTCTTCGAGTTGGTCAAACAGGTCCTCAATCCACGGTAAGGGGAATCGATTTTTCACCGTTAGTTTGTTCAACGCCGGGTAGTCTACACACATACGGAAACCACCTTCCTTCTTGTTCAAAAAAAGTATCGGCGCACCGTATAGCGAGCTACTTGGCTCAATCTATCCTTTTACAAGGTACTATTTGATTTGGCATTCGGTATTCGCCTTTCTGTTGGACTAAGGCGATACATGGGTTTGAACGGAGGAGTCACCTCCGGTTTCTGACCCAGTGTTACCCCCGAGTGGTCCCCACTAACGTCACTTAGGGATGGAGAAATCCGCCCCACGTCCTAATCCGTATCACGGCCGGGCCCATTGCCGCGACCGCGATCCTGTCCACGACCTTGTCCGCGGCCTCCTGCTACACCCTCCCCATCAGGTGCTGCTGTTGCGGCTAACACCGTAGGCTCTTTTCCACCACCACCAGCCTGAGGGCACTGAGCCCTGAAGTGATCGGAGTGCATACAGCTGTGGCAGAGTCCGTCGTGGGATGCTGTGTCGCGACGCTCACAAGCCGCCTGTAGCTCGTCATTGTCGCGGCTACGCTTGTGGTTTGGGGTATTGTGCCCGCCAGTCTTCTTGAATGGAGGGTTTGCAGGCTGCTTGCCTTTGGCCTCGCCCCACTGTCGGCTGCTCCTCCAGCCCTTGCAACGTCCATGCGCATGTCGCGGCCTTGCTTTACACGTGCGTTTGGCGGTGCGTCCGAGTAGTGCTTCTGGTTCACCGAATACACCTCACTCATAAAGTCCTGCAATTCCCTCCAGCTTTTCCAGGCCTGGCCGGGTATCGTTGTGGTGGTCTTGTCCTTTAGCTTCTTGCTGGCAAGACCATCACGCAAGTACTCCAAGAGCATGCACTTTGGGTACTTGAAGGTCTGAGTCCCATCGCCCTCGGCGAAGCTTTTGGCGTCCTCTACGAGTGTGGCAAACTCGCTCAAGTAGGATTCAAGCGAGCTACCCAACTGCCTGAAGTCCTTGATTTTGTGAAAGGCACGATACGCCTCCTCAAGCTGGGTGTACTTATGCATGATCACGCAGAAGGCCTCCCACGGCATGGGATGGCACTCGAGGTGCGGCTGCTGTGCAATCCACTCCTTGACCACATACTTGAAGAGCTTATCTTCAAGCCGCATCGTGACAAGGTCGTCCCACTCGCTGAGTGAAGCATTGTAGACACCTAGAACATGCTCCATGTGATTCAGCCAATCGGTCAGTTTCACGCCCTTCCAGAAGATCTCCACACTGTGGAGGAAGGACGTGTTCATGACCGGCCCCAAAGTCGTCGAGGTAGGCAAGTCATCACTGCCACCGGCAGGGGCATCAGCACCTGTGGCACGTCGCGGTTGTTGCTATATTCGCACTTGGGTTATGCTCTGCAACGCATTGACACGGTCTTCAAATCGGTGGCTTGCCTCCTGAGCGGCCAGGCGCTGTAGCTGGCGATCACGGTCGAGATCTGTGATGCTCTGCCCAACATGGCCCAGCAGGTTGGCGAATGCAAACTTTAGCTCTGATGTCGTCAGAGCATCAGTGATAGCCTCAAAGGCCTCGCGTTGTCCGTGTTCCTTTACCCACTGCAGGAGGGTATGGTTTGCGTACACGCCTCCAAGGAATCCCACCTTCCGGAGGAGGCTATTGTCAGCGACGACACTCGAGTGGGCGTTGGTCTGTCCCATCGCGGCCATGTCATAGGAAGGGGGGTCCGCCTCCACTCTTGCGGGTGGCGCCGCACCTCCACCGTCAGTGGTGATCTTGAGTCAGGCCGCCGCCTCAGTAGCCAGCTCAGCAAGCCTTCGGGGGTCATCGTGAATTGCCTTCGCGACGACGTCGTCTGGGTCATTCTCGTGAGAACTTCCTGCGTGGCTGCTTTCGCTGCCTTTGCTACTCTCGACAACCTCGCTGCTGATGGCAACTTCAAGCGATGCGGCGAGCGCCTTGTCCTTCTCAAGCGATCGGCTTGAGTTCGTCGCACGACGATGGCGATGATCGCGATCCTCGTCGCCTTTATCATCATCGGCTTCGGGTTCCTTGTCAGGGTCCACGCCCGGGTGGTCTTCCTCGAGCGCATCGTCCGTTGCATGGAGGTCTTCCACGGGCACGTCGATGTACCCGTTGAGCACTTTTTCGGCTTCCGCATGCTTCTCAGTGTCGCCGAGGTTGGTGCCGGTCACCTTCGGTGGTTGCCTTTGGTTTGACAACCGTGCTCGCAGTGGCGGCTCCCATAATTTGGATTCCGCTGAGGACGTGTGGTGAGGCCGTCACCACCTTGCTCTTGTTGGTCTTGGACAGTCCGGCACTTGCCATCTCGTCGCCCGTGTAACTAGCATGTGAACATCGTTGTGAGGATCACCCTATAACTTTGAGGAGGAATCGCCTCCTAAAGTCTAGCTCTGATGATCGGTGAGGCAATTGTAAATCCAATTTCCATTTTCCTAGGCTGCCGCGTCGGCACAAGGGCATGGATTTTAAAACTAGTCTTCCTAAGCCGTGACTCACGGCAATTGGTAGCGACTAGAATCTAGGAAAACATAAAATTTCTATACAAGAAAATGACAAGGAATGTAAGTGCCCCTAAGAAAACAAGGGGCAAAGAGTGGAAGAGGGATAACACCAATTTCTAGTAATTCTTTCACTCCCTCTTCCAACTTCTTGTCTTCTCTTGTCTTCTTGTCTTCCTTGACCTCCTCTTGAGTCTTCTTCGCACGTCTCGTGCTCCTTGGCGACGTCTTCCTTGACCCGACAGCATTGGGGAAGCCGTAAAAAATCCTCAAGGTATCACCTCCCTCATTTTAGAGCGTTCTCAGGCGGTGAGAGCCCCTGGCCTTGAGAAGAAATACTGTCCCAATTTTTGGATGAAGGAGAGGGGAAGAAACCTTAGAAATGGAGGTAAATTGGTTGTTTTGGAGGTGAGCACTCCCAATCCCGTCCAAGAAAAAGCCACCCAGCTCCCTGGAGTGAAGAAGAAACTCAAAGGAGTTGGGAGGTTGAAGTAGAGCTCTTCAAGAGCTTTCAAACACACGTTTTTTGTGCTTGAAACGGATTAGTATGGACGCCGTATGCCCCTTTGGTAAATCTGTTACTGGCTTGCAGCTGCCAGTGACGTTTTATATAGGACGTAGCTGCCGTTTCCGTCAAACCCTTGGTCGTGGGGTCATTTGGCTCTGACAACCACTGTAACGGGTTGGAACCTCCAGCTCCCGCACTTAGGTCGTTGTCGGAGTTTGCAGAATGGCGTCCGAAGCTTGCTCGAGGGGTTTTCCCCTCCACGTCACTCTGGGGGCAATCATCATCAATGGCTCTGTGCAGGGAGACTTGAATAATTCAAGTATCCGGAGGCCCGTTTCCATTTTTACCTTACCCTCTCGTTCTGGGTCCAAAACGAGGGGGTATTACCTCGAACTTGTGAGTTCGCACGAGATTTCCGGTTTTGAAACTTGTAGTTCGTCCTAAACAAAATCGAGTTTTGTTTTTGACGTGTCGGCACGAAATTGTTGCGTGCGAGGAGGGCGAGCGAGGGCGAGGGCACGAGGCCACAGGCCTCGGCCCTCGAGGCCTTGCAGCCTCCTGGCCGCCGATCAAGCCACCAGCTCGATCGGCGGCTGAAGGCTCACCGGCAGGTGGCTGGCCGGTCACTTGACCGGTCGCCACCCACCCAGCCGGCCGGCCGCCGGTGGGCCGGTAACCAGCGTGTGGCTGGCCACCGGCCAACCCTCACGATATCGAGGGGTGGCTTGCAGCAACCCCCTCGCTATCGCAAGGTGGGAGGGCCAAACCGGCCCTCCCGCTACAGATCTCATTGTTTTGGAAAATTTTGAAGCACATTATTGCGTACCAGATGTACATGAGTGCATTGTTCTTGCTCGTGGGTATTACTCTCAATAATTTCATGGCCCACTGCGCGCGTAATTCTGGAGTTTTACGTCAACCAGCCGAGAGCATTTTGGCCAACTTCCCCAGTTGGCGACGTTCCATTTTTGAAGCCTTGGACAACTTCAACTACCTTCTAGAAGCGATGTAAAAGTGTCGTGAACAATATCGATGGTTCGATATTGTTTGATGGACTTCTCGAAAGTGCTGGATGTTTATAAACCTGTGCCTCGATATTCTCAAAGCCCCCCGATTTCTCGGTGGAGCTTCTTAAAGAAGCCAGTCAGAGTGTGACCTCACACGCATCCCTTTGCTGAAGCACCGATGTTCCAACATATGCCTCATTCTCGTTGTCGGCATTGAATTTGTATTGTTCGACGAGCTTGATACTTGTCATTGACGTAAACTTACCGCTAGTTATGAATTGCTCAAGTGTCCCAAATTCCCAAATCGTGTTCTGTCATGCATCTTTGTTTATACACCATGTTTTCTTCCAATAATAACAACACTTGTATCAGAGAGCAATGTTGCTCGAGGGGTACGCATCAAATTCTCTCATCTGGAGGACTACCTTGCAGGAGTCGACATCACATCTCGCACGTCAAGACTTAGCAGACTTTGCGACTATGATGTGATCAAAGCCAGCGCATCCAAAGACCAGCAGCTGGTCTTCGGCGACGACTCCGGTGATGGAGGAGTAACAAGCATTGTTCGTGATGCAAGCGGATTCTAAAGGGAAGACTAATGCTTTTGTGGCCGGCTACACGGCTATTGGTCCGACGAAATCAACGACCAACTCGGCCTTGGGCCCCGCAAATGAAGGGCAGTCACCATAGCCAAACACCACGACCAAAGCTACTACAGGAGGTAGCTGACAAGCTCACATCAACAAGGAGCTGACCTAGCAACTATCGACACATGAAGGTCTCAACCAAAACCTGATCCAGCAGCAGAATGTCGTGGTGGAGGTTCTCTGCAATGCGAGCACGCGAGAGGCGGTGCTTGTTGAGAGGAATTCTCAACTGTTTAGCGAACCTGAAATTCTTCCAGCCCTCCCCGAACCGTTCGATCCTGCAAATCCAAAAGGACTGACGGTGAGGATATGGCTGATGAGTTTGGAGGTGTGCCTTGTCATTGCCGGGGTCAACAACGACAAACAAAAAATTGACCTCTCGGCCTTTCTCTTGCACGACACGGCCTTGAGTTGGTGGTCTGACCGCTGGACCATACAAGGGCAGCAGGAGACCGGTGAGGCCTCATCAACGGTCCACGATGCCCGTCTCATATCGCCTACCACCGTCGTTCTACCCTTGGAGGAGATCAACCCTAACTGGCAAGATGCGCTGATGCCAACCGACAACTGGGATGACTTCGCGCGTGCAGTACTCGCATGTTTTGGATGACTGAAAAAAAGTATGACGTTTGGTACAAGTTCTAATGAATTTGGCGGGAGTTCATTATGGTTGAGTAAACGTGGAGATTCCTGAGATCATCACGGACGCCGAGCCCCAGACAAGTTATGTTTTCACTACAACAACGGCCTCAAACGTGACATCCATCGAGAAATCACCATCTTTGGTATCCAAAGGAACCTACCGCGGATGAGCGCATCAGCCAAAAGAATCGACAGCGCCGACTACAAAACTTGGATCTAGGAATCCTATGGCTTACAACACAAAAACCACAATTATTGTGGTCGAGGAAATTTGCAGCAAGGTGACTCCCCATCCCCGATGGAAGTAGACGCCGTCAATCTGCAGGATCAACAACTCTGCTACAAACGCAGAAGACCTGGTCACATTGCTCGTAACTGCCGCAGAAGAAATCAGGCCAAAAAGGGGAGGGAAGTCGTAGTGAATTGAGTCAGGAATTGGCAAATGACATGAGTAGAAGGCAGGATTCTTTTCCGTAAGGAGCGATTTGCGCTGAACGATCGCCCATCTGAACGACTCAAACCTCACGAGAGGGTGCCTGATATAAAAAAGTTGGATGAGGGGTACGAGGACGACCAACTGGTGATACCGCTGAGAGTACAACCAAGCGGTTGTGACAGTCAAAGAACGGTGCCAGCATGATTGGATGGAGGGGCCTGACATAGTTTTGTAAGCACTGACATGGTTCGGAATCTGGTCTTGCGAACCAAACCAAGGGTGTTAAATGGGAATACCATTGACGGAAGATTGTAAATCCGTTGACTAAGAGAACCACGCCAACTGTAAATCAGAGATATGTGGGACGTAACGGTCTGGCTTTCATGTCCAACGGGTGACCACAAAATTATCCTATACCAGTATAATCAGTAGGTAGATTGGAGCAGCAGAGTCGCCTACGTGGAGATCGACTGCACCAAACGAGAACTGCCACTCGTCGGAGTGAAAGCGACGAAATTTGCAGCAAAAGTGGAAGCAACAGAGGAAACAGGGGAACCAAGAAACGACAGGAAGTCCTGCCCATCTCGGTGGACATAGCCAAACACTACAAAAGACGAGGGGTTAATGCGTGGCTTGTCCACGTGGAAATGGACAAGGAGGAAGCAGTCATGGCAGCTGGCTCATCAGCCTCAACAGCGTCAACCGAAGTAGAGAAGTTCGTGATGGTTCAGGAGGAGTTTGCACCTTTCATCCAAGAGTTTGCAGACCTCCTCCCAGACAAACCCCTGCAAACCCTACCGCCAAAACTCAACATTGACCATTGCATCGAGTTGAAGCCAGGAAGCAGACCGACCGTTAGGGAAACCTATTAGATGAGTGACCAAAATCTGACCAAGCTCAAGGGATAGCTAGACGAGATGCTCGGAAAGGGGTTCATCCAACCATCCACATCACCATACGCTGTACCACTTCTATTCGTAAAAAAAGAAAACTAGCAAAATGCAGATGTGCGTAGATTATAGGGTGTTGAACGATATAACCATGAAGAACCGTACCCCCTCCCTTGGTACTGGCAAACGTTTTGATCAAATTTGGGGTACAAAAGCATTCACAAAGATTGATCTACAGAGCAAATATCACCAAATCAGAATGCCCGACGCTGACATCGAGAATAAGATATTCCAAACTCGCTACGGGAACTTTGAGGTCACAGTCATGCCATTTAAACTCACAAATGCCCCAGCAACGTTCATGGTTGTAATGAACAACATCCTATGGCCATATCTTGACGATTTTGTTTTCGTGTACCTCGACAACATCCTGGTACACAGTCGCACTCAGGAGGAGCATGATGGAAGCCTACAAAAAATCATCAAGGTTTTACAAAAAAGATAAGTTCTATGGAAAACTCTTAAAGTGCGACTTCATTCGACGTTTGATCGAGTTTTTGGGCCACGTCATCAATGGAGGAAAAATCACCATGGATCCAGAAAAAGTGGAGGCAATTGTCAATTGGCCAACGCCAACAAATGTTCGGGACGTCCACGTGTTTTTGGGTTTATGCAATTACTACTGTCCATTCGTGAGGGATAACACGAGAGTGTTAGTGCCTCTCTCCGATCTTAATTGAAAGAATATCGGGTGGAATTGGGATGACAGTGAACAAGAAGCATTCATGACTTTACGAAATGCTCCAACCTCAATGCCCACCCTCCAGTAATGGATCCAACGGCGGACTACGTTATGGCCACCAATGCCTCAGATTGGGATATCGGAGTCGTTCTCCTCCAAGACAATGATGGTGGAGAACAACCAATCGCGTATATGTCATGAAAAATGCATGGAATGGAGCTGAAATACTCTGTGCACGAGAAAGAAATGCTTGCCGTAGTGCATGCATTCAAAATTTTGCGGTGCTACCTGGATCGCTGACAATTTATCGTCAGCACCGGCCACCACGCACTAAAATATCTGAAGATGCAACCGAATCTCAGCCTTCAACAAAATCAATGGATGGAGTTCCTCCATAACTTCAACTACAACATAGAATACCGGCCTGGAAAATCAAATATAGCGGATGCACTCAGTCACCGACCAGATCTAACGGCTGACTTCGCAACCTTGCAGCTGGAATGAGACTAGTACCTACAATAGTTTTTCACATGTGGCTACGAGCTGCACAGCGGATACGACAGAACCAAATTTGGTTCGACATACCTTATTGCCAACTTCGATTCACTCAGCAGGTAGTCGTGCCTCCAAGTAACAATGTGCGATGCATGCTGCTCGAGGAGTGCCATGACATCGGACCTTGAGGACACTTTGGTGAAGACGAGACGCTCAAGAAGCTGGTCAAATACTATTGGTGGGAGCGGATGCAGACAGACGTGGCAAAGTTTTGCAAAACGTGACACGTGCCAGAGGCGAAAATAATGACGCACGCAGCCGCCCGGACTGTTGCAGCCACTACCTGTTTTGACAGAACCGTGGTGCGATATCTCAATGGACTTCATCGCTGGACTACCTATGACACCCGAGGGTTATGACGCAAACCTCGTGGTCGCCGACAGATATCCTGAAATGTCGCACTTCATTCTGCAACGACTATGGTCACCACGGAGGGCACCGCACAACTTTGTCTCAGTCACATCATGCAGCTACAGGGCACTGTGCACCATCACAAGCAACAGGGAAAGTTGAATTACAAGTCGTTTTTCTTGCGTGAACTGATGACATGATATGGGAGTCAAATTCAACTTTTGACTGCTTTTCATTGGCAAAATGACGGCCAAACCGAGCACACAAACCAAATGCTTGAACAACTTCTCTGAGTCAAACCCAGGCTTCCTCATTTGGACGGTACCCCCCCCTCCCCCCCACCACCCCTCCCCCCAAAGCAGGAAACTGTAAAAGCATCATCCAGAGAGCATAGTCTACTGCATGCATATCTAATGCATGAAATCAACCATAAAGTTATCATGCATTTCCATGGAGGCCTGGCCCAAGCCGTCAGTTGCCCATCCATTATGCTACCACCGTGCCTCTACGGTCACCGGCACACCACGACCAGCAGATGGACACTGAAAAGTGTCGACCAGCTCGTCAGTTACCTGCAAGTGAAATATGTCCGCAGCAAGCCCAGAGGTCAACATGTGTCGGTGATACCCACACCAAAAACACATACAAAGTGTGCTAATTGTTGCTCCCTATTCTCTCTTACACTGAGCGGATTGCGGCTGGTGCACGGAGAAAAGGTGCAGAGGAGAAAAAAACCAAGAAATCGTAACAATTGGATAATTCGTAGCTTGCAATGAGTGTTCTTCGATGACAAGTGTCGCATGCATACAATGGAAAAAACAAGAATGAGGAATACTTGGGATTGTGGGAATTCTAGTTGAGATACAAATTTGACACCATGTTCTTAGAGGCTGCCTTGAGAAAGTCTGCCAAGAAGTTGGGGGGTTCCCAGAATGAAATTCCAGCCTCAACGATAAGTCAGTTTAACAATATCAGAAGATCAATATGATTTGCAATGGTTTTGTCAACATCTCTAGAAAGTAATTGAACCTGTCACAAAAATTCTGGAATAGAACACCGGAGGTCGCGGCAGGTGGCCAAAATCCCCTAAGCCAATGAGCTTATAAATTATGTGGTCAATGCGCGGTGGGCCATGAATGAAATGACAAAAGTGCACATGCAGTGAGTTTACGGACTCGTGTGTATCGGGGACGTAACACCTTCCCCCGTGAAATCCTGGTGTTTTGCAAGACGTAAGTCAATGCTGGCTACAATAGGTGGTGATTTGATGACTAACATCTTGTAGGACTTTGCAGGGCTCCTTGCTACTATGCAAACTGTCGTAGCCCTACCATTTGACCAGATATTTTGTCACTTTTCCACAGCGACGGTGTCCCAAAAGATCTTCAATGGTGTACTTTGTACCCTCATATGCTTTGATAGGAGGTGGTTGTGGCCCATCTCTGTCAGGGAAGTGCTCGCTCAGGTCCGAGTAGAGTTGAAGTCTACTGTTGTGGAACACCGGGTAAATATCCATGTTTTCCGTGAGTAGAAGTATTTTGATGACAGGTTTCCGCATCTCCTCGATCGTGGTCAGCCCCAACCGTTTAGGTTTGAGCTTTTCGTAGTCCTATCCCAGTAAGAAAATGTTCATAGAGATAAGTAGGACGTAATCACCTATGTGATATTTGGAATCCGTCTGATGATTTTTGGATGTCCGTTTCATCAACGCATGTCTTCTTGGAAATGCCTGCGGAGTATCTTCCTAGATGCTCAAAACTCTTGCTGCGATACATCGACTACCGGTATGTTGCTCGAACCATATAAGCCTGCTGGAGATGAGGGGAGTCTTCCATAAAACACATTGAAGGGGATTCTTCTGTTTGTGTTTGATGTTGCGGAGTCGTGTGCGATTTTGGTGGTGGGCAGCATGACCACCCAATAAGTGCTATGTGGCTTTCTCAGAGTTTGGAGTAGTTGTTGGAGCATCTGATAGGTGCACTCAGTCTACCTGTCAGTCTGGGGATTTATGACCATCACTAGCTACATCCAAACGTGGTAGCAAGCCATGAGGTTCCGCCAAAGTCTACTGGTGATCCTACTTTCTGTGTTGCTAGTGATGTAGGAGGGAATTCCATGTGGTTTGACGATGTTGTTGAGGAATAGTCACACTGTTTCTTTGGTTGTAATTGTGGTTGTCATCAGGATGAAGTGTGAAGTCTTTGAGAACCTGTCAACCATTATGAGTATCGTTTCAAATTCCTTTTGGTGTGACGCGCGAACCCGTCACAAAATCCATGGAGATATTTGACCTTGGTTCTTTTGGTACTGGTAGCGATTGATGTGAACCCAGTTTTTGGGTTTGTCTTGACTTATGGCGTTGACACACGTTGTAGATCTTGTAGTAGTTTGCGACGTCGGTTTGTATCTTGTCCCACCAGTAGTAATTTTTATATTTCTTGAGGATTTTATCCTTGCCAAAGTGCCCACCTTGTCGGATGTCGTGGCACTCCTCACATAGCATGCAACACAACTCGTCATTTGGAGGTACACCGACCTGGAGATTGAATCACATTGGCGAGTAGGGGTCATTAAAACAAAATTTTCTTTTTTCATATCCGTCAAACTCCTCCTATCCTTTTGCAAATAGCCTCATGAGGTACGGATCTTGTTTGATGAGTAATGTGCTGATATTGGTCATCAGATGTGGTCGCAAACTGAGAGCATCTGAAAGATATGGTCTTTCAGGGCCAGTACATGATGTCGTAATGAAAGTTTGACTCGAGGAATTCCATCCATCAAGTTTTTCGGCGGCTCAGACTTGGCCGATTCTTGAGGTATTAGAGTGCGAGGTGATCATTAGAGATGACATATTGGCTGCATTTCAGATAGTACAGCCATGTCTTGATCGCGTAATGGCCGCCAAGATATATTCTTCATGCAACACGTAATTCAGCGTCGGTACATGCAGCTTTCACGACATACCGGTTCTTCTCCACCATCATTTTCATAGAGGAGAACAGCTCTCATTGCTCGACTGGATGTGTTGGTGACCATGATCTAATCCACTGTTGGATCTACTGATTATGAAGTCGGCACCAGGATGAGGGAATTTCTCAAAGAGTGGAACATTTCTCATTTGTTCTCCCCTCAACTCCACTCGGTGGTTTTACGAGTGAGATCTGAGAGAGGCGCTAACACTTGAGCATAGTCTTGTACGAGTAGGTGATACTATCTTCACAACCCTAAAATCCGTAGAAATTTTCAGTGTTGGGGAGAATCGGCCAATCAGTGACCACCTCCACTTTCTTCGGGTTCATCATAATTCGTCTGCCATCGATGACGTGGCCCAAAAACTGGTTGAACGACAATCAAAGTTACACTTTGAGAGTTTTTTTTTTCTTTTCTCTGTAAAATATTCCTATTTTGGGAATCTTAATATTTTCCCAGAGATATCCACTGTAATCCTTTAGGAGGTGGTTGTGTACCAGGATGTTATTGTCATACACGATGACAAAGTTGTCGAGGTACAGTAAAAAAATGGCCACCATAAGTGTTTGTTGGGATGTTCGTGAGTCTAAAAGGCATGACCATGAACTTGAAGTGCTTGTATCGGGTGCAAAACACCATCATATTAAGGCCATTATAAGATACGCGAATCCGATGATAGCCGTTATGTTGGTCAATTTTGGTAAAAATCCTTGCTCCTAGAAGGTTTGATTTTACTAGAGTTGGTCAAAAAATTTGTCTGCTTGCGGAAGGGGGTTATGGTTCTTGATAGTAATGCCATTCAATGCCATTCAAGTCCATGCACATGTGCATGTCGGCAGTTTTCTTTTTGAAAAAACGCATAGGTGTGGCGTATGTGATGTGGATGGTCTGACAAAACCCGGACAAAGCATCTCATCCAACTGCTTTTTCAGCTCGTTCAGCTTGAGGTCAAGACGCTTCAAGGTCTCCTTGACCATCGGTGTGATACCTGGATTTACAGATATATTTGATGGTCACCGTTGCGCAGTGGAGGTGATTCTCGGGGTAGTTTGTCAGAGAAAACCCCTTCAAACTCCTTGATGAGTGATTTGAACTTGTCTAGATATCTGCAAACTTCTCAGGTGTTGAGGTTGATGAGGCCGTTGTTGTCGCATATGCTAATGCAATGTCCTCTACTTCTATTGGCTCCACTTCTGCAAGTCACAATGGAGCTCCATGTTGGATGTACCGCTTGGCCTGTCTTGGATACATCGTCTGCATGCGTCAGCTTGCAGTTGTTGTAACTTCCTATGCTACTTCATCCTCTGATACTTATCGTAACCACAGCCTGTTCGTGGGTCACTGCTTCCCCTTAAGGAAGGTACCTCCTTCTTTGATGAATGGTGCTGTAGATTGTACCAGTTCTCCAGTCCACTTTTGAATAAGACCGGTACAGGAAATCTTGTCAGAGAATGATTATGTGGTCACTCATTTGACAAGTTCTCCAGATCGTTACATGCTACAATTCTTGGATTTGCAGTCAAAGTGGTTTGCTAAGTCAACAAGTATGCAAACATGGATGAATGATTTTTCCTTCAAGCATTCCTGGATCAGTCCACAAATCCAGCTTTGAAGTCATCTTCTTGCTTGTAAAACTGCAAGAAGTTCCTCCATCCAATAGTGCTAGTATTGTTCTATGACTTTTGTAACCCCTCCGTTGCACTTAGTGCTAGCACTATTACCCATTTGTTGTCCTTGTACCTATTTTAAATCTTTACAATCTTAGGGACACTCTTATGCAGTGTTGAGAGCTGTTCAGATTGGCAATTGGTTGATGCAAGCATTCTTGACCGGAAATGAGGTTTGCCGTCTACTTATGCCCTTTTCCATTTCATGGCTCCCTATGTGATGTCATCCCTTTTACATTATGTTTTTGGGAGAAAAATTCATGGCTTCAAAATTCCCTGAGGCAACATTCGTCCATAATATCCTCCAACACAACTCTCAACATTACTTCACATCTGCAACGAGACCACAAAAAGTCTCCAACATGTTCAGACTGCTTCCACCGAGCGTGCAGGCTAATCCAGAGATGAAAGGGGTTGCTGAGTTGCAACTTTGCTCAACGGTTGGCCTTGGCAACACTCTCAATTTCGTCCTTCTTCTTGATCGCATGGCTGTTGGAAGAGCCCTTGGCAGCGTTGATGAGCTTGTAAGCAAGGCACTCGGCGATGGTCTTCACATTGTGGAATGACCCCTCACACGCACACGTCATCAGCAGCGCAATGGCCTGGTTGAATCGCCTGAGTGGCAAGATATCCACAGCCTGTTTGCGGATAACACCAGCAGAGCCAATTCGCGTGGCATCCTCACGGGGACCACTGTTGACGATGGCCTCAACGATGACGCAGATTGGGTTCTGGTCCGTGAGCAGGTGGATGATCTCCATCGCGTGCTTCCCAATGCGCACTTCCATGATCTTCTTGCCATTGTTGTGCACGTGCATCATCAGCGAGTTCTTCAGCCTCTTGATGATGGGGCACTGTGCCTTGCGGAAGCACTTCACGGAGTAGCGGCTGGCCGTGTGTGGCACCAGGATGGCCTGCTTCACCGCAATGTATTCGGCCAGAGAGAGATCCGACACATTGACCTCCTCGCTCGAGAAGGACCATTTGCCAAGAAGGTTGATCTCCTGCATTCCCGCGGTTGCGTCTGCGGCAGCCATATCTGCGACTGTGCTGGGAAGTCTGGGATGGGAGGACGAGTTGTCTGAAGGGCTGCTTTTAGGGTTAGAATCTGAAGAGCTGACCCAGCAGCTGCGGGCAGCGGAAAACACACATCCCTTTTTAGCCTGTTTCTGCTGTTTTGGAAAGTCACACAAGATATGACCCAGCTTTCCTTAAGTTGAGCACAGCCGTTGGTCACATTGATTGGCGGCGTCGACCTCCATCGTAGATGAGGATTCGGTCAAATGCAACAGTTTTCCACGACAATTTGTACTGTGGTTAGGGGTCACCAGACATTGGATTCCTACATCCAAGCGTTGTACTTGTACAAGAGGTCATTGGAACCCGGAGGTACCTTGATGCTACATTGATGTGGTGTAGGGTCGTAGTCATGACCAGGACCGTCCAAACCAGAGTTTCAGACACGTTGACTTCGTCACGCGGATAACTACCACCATAAAATTAGTTGCCGTGTTCAGCTCCGGAACCCTCGTTGCCAAAACGCATGCATGCATTCACCTCAGACACATTTTTGTTTCCATGTGGCATGACTGCATATTCTGGACCAATGGGGTTCCTGCATGTGGAGGTGGGCATGTCAAGTTTTGACAGGGTGGACTGGGAGGCAACGGTTGTCCTCATCCTTGGCCAAAAAATTCTAGGTCCAATTGCATGCGTAACCTTGTACTTTGACGATCATGCGGACCACTGAACAAGCGACGGAGATAGAGGTAAAAGTTTCATTTAGTGCAATCTATTATACTTGAAATTTGTGTCTGCGAAATATGGGTTTCCTGCAAACCTTCCAAGACTTTGTTTCTTTTACGAATTACGGAATTCTTCCAAATGCTGCTACCCCCCATTCAAACATGTAAACCACATTTGAATCGCGAATCACATGATCGATGCGCAGAAAAGGAGGAACCGATTGTAGACCATCGATTCGTCAGCCTAATCAACCATTTCCAAGGCAAGGTAGTCATGAATGCATCGAGCGCCAAGGACTGCTTCTATTGTGAAGACACGATCCGTTCTTTTGTCTTAGTAACAACAGAGCGCCCTTCACCGTCATCGTCACAAGGTCAGCAATATTCTTGACGGTGGAGATGTACTCAAGACTTATGGTTGTCGTCTTGGATTAAGTTCATGGACTGCCCCTCTAGTTTTTCTGTGCTCAGATACCAAGTGTTACACCGAGCAGAATGTGGACGGTTCAGAGGGAGAAGGTGTGGCACAGAAGAGGACTTGAGGGATTGGAACAACTGGACAAATTGTAACTAGTAGGAAGTGCATTTCAATGACAGGTGTCAGAACTGTCCTTTGCATAAAAGCAACACTGGAAATAAGAATGGCACATACTTGGGGTGTTGGCCGCTCATGTCGAGAGACACATGCGATGCAACATCGTGAAAGCTGCTTCAAGAAACTTTGCCAAGAAGTCAGGGGTTATCAAGAATATTGAGGCACGTCTTCATAAAACTCTAGTTCCATCAAGAATTCAACTGAATAGTATGAAAACTTCAATACAGTTCGTGATAGTTCTGTCGAAACTTCTGGAAAGTGGTTGGACTGGTCAGAAACTTATGAAATGGAGCACCGGAGGTCCGGGCAGGTGGCCAAAATACCTGCAGCCAATTGGCATAAAAACCTAGAGGTCGATGCAAGGTGGACGATGAATGTAACGACAGAAATTCTCATGCGATAATTTTAGGGAGTCGTGTGTGTCCGGGAGATAACATTTTCACCCTTTTTTTTTATGGGTTAAAACGGGGAAACAATTTACAGGTGTCCAAGTTTTTTGACCTGGGGAAGAAAAAAAGTTGAATTTGTCCATTGTTGTTGTTACGGATGGACTATAGACGATGTATAAAAACAAACTTGAGAGAGAAAGGGAAATTGAGTGCAAGCAATACCATGGATTCCATAAAGCAGAGCCCACACTCAGCACCAGAAACGGTTGAGAGTTAGAGTTGGGTGGGTGACACCTAAGCTCTCGTAGTGAAGCGAGCCCCACCCGTGGGGTTGATTCAGACCTCTTGGACAAAACCAATAGTGGCTGCTGCCAGAAACATCTGGCAGCATGAACCAAGCAGGATAAACCACCGGGAGCTAGTCATACCATGAAAACACAAAACTCACAACCATGCTAGAACTTTTCCATATCAACTCAAAATATATGTGGGCATGCATTGGAAGCTGCAAGAATTTCATTAACATGGAAAATCTAAAAGTCTCAGAGAGATACTAGCAAGGTCATTGGCGCAAGCCTCAAGCTACACAAATGGAAGAAGCCACATCGGTCGTGTGGAGAACGAGGTCGGCCTACATGAGTGTGTACCTGCTTCTAGGCACCATTTTTCATATGTTGCAGCCATGTTTTTTCACTCTCCTGTAAGATTGCATGTGTATGGAGACCAGTGGACAGAATTACTTTCATTATCATGTCAATACTTTGAAACCAACACCAACACCCCATTGTCCCTTAGACAGACAACATCACATGCAACTGATGAGAACACAATATGCACAACACCACCATGGATGTGTACATGGTAGGGCTTCAAGAGGAAAACAACCGTTTTGCAAGATTTGTCAAGTGCACAAGGTGGGCAGGTCAGGCCAACAGCATGAGTTGTAAAATTGAGCATGTCCGACATGAGTGCTTTGGTCAGAATGTCAGCCCGCTGTAATTGTATGTCCACATAGACAGCCTTCACGATACCGGCAATAATGCACTAAAAAACAAAGTGGTGCTCAATGTTGATGTGCTTGGTGCGTGAGTGATCTATGCAATGATTTTTAGTGATGGCCTTTATGCTGTGGTTGTCACAATGCAGAGTGATGCAGCAAATGGGAGCATGCAGTTGCTGCAACTGTCGACACAGCTGGACACTCTCACAGGTAGCTGAGCCAAGAGCAACATACTCGGCCTTACTAGAGCTCCTTAGAACACATCCCTACTTACCAATCTTCCAGCATATAACAGTGCCACCCACCAAGAAGATGCACTGAGAGAATGTGTGAGTGGCAGTGTCATGCTCCATGTCTTTTCTGTGTAGCCATAAAAAACGACAAAGGGATGTGCTATAAAGCACATCCCTTTGTCGTTTTTTATAGCACAGCAAGACTTGCATGGTGGAGAGCGTACAACATACAAAATGAAGTAGGAAAAAATCACACACCACAGGGACACACTGACAATCCAGTGTATAACGAGCCATCGATTACCCAAACCTCCTGTCCCTCTCTCTCTCTCTCCCCCACCTCACCATCACTTCCACATCACCAAGTTCTTGTTAGTCATTGTGCTGAAAACCTCTGGCCAAGGGACACACTGTCAATCTCACAAGACGCTTTACACCTTCCTTTCTTCCTTCACAGGTGTGCCTTATGCACTCCAAACTTAATCTAGAAAATAACTCACCTTCGAGAGTACACATCTCAAGAAGATATCAAGTCATCAAAATGCAAGAGAGCATCAAGCAAGGGTTAATTGATCATCATGCAAGAAAAGCCCATTCATAGATGTCTTTCCAGTCCCAGAACTCAACAGTACATTCCTGAGCAATAGCTTGAGCCAGCAACATCACTTGTAGACTTTCACTGTGCGCTTGACGCATTAACATCCTAGTGCCAGAAACCGTGTAGCTTCCAGGAAGCTATGCACTTCCTTTTTTGGAAGCATGGGGCTAGGATAAAACTCATAACCTCTCACCTGGCCAATTCAAAAAAATTGCCAAGTTAATCATTCACCCACGTGGTTTACTCAGAGGTCATATGTCATAGGAGGCAGAGCAAAGGTGAGTCACTCTATCATGGGTCCATGCGTCATGCCTCCACAAGGGGTATAACATTCCTCATTTTTCGTACAACATTGAACAAGGGGCAAGTAATTTAAATAAATATCTCCCTTGCACCTTGCGTCAGCTGCCATGATCAGTCTTTGTCACTTGCATTGACTATGTTGATACCTTGCCATCCGCTTCGTGGAGATCCCTATCCAGTGGTTTTGTAAGCATGTCAGCCCGATTCAGCTTGGTACCAACATTATCAAGCTCTACTGTCTGCTTGCAGATAACGCTGCACACTGAATCCGGTTCGCGAATCTCAGGCTGGATTCAGATTCGTGAGTTCGAATCCCATACTGGATTTGGATTCGCGAATCCTGGACCTGGATTCATGAATCCTCTCGGATTCGTGAATCCTTTTGAATCTATGAGAAATGTCTCACCAACTGTTGCCAGTGAGACTTGTCAATCATGGTTCAGAACACGACTACAAGATAATGATGTAAAGCCTTCTTATAGGTTCTGCAACCAGTCCTCAATAGTGGTTTTGTGGCACAGTACATATGCATTTGCCGCCGTGGAAGATGTATGTTGCAACACGTGGCGAGTGCCACGTTGTTTCCTGTTTGAATGTTGGGGGATCGCGCGTAGGGACACGAACACAAGTCATTATTGGCACACGCTCAATCAGATTGACGGCAGAGGAATCACACGTAGCCTCGCATGTACATGCTGTGCAAAAACAATACCAAAACTGATTAAGAGGTTGGGTGAAAGGCCGAGCCTGTATGAACTGGAACGTCCATGCCAGTCCTCGCACGGATGATCATCCAGACAAAAAGTCAATCCAGCACAGCAGGTGTGCGCAATGGTTGGAATCTGCCATGCCAATTTGCGATGACTTGATATTCTCGCTGACTTGCATGGCAGGTGTACATGTCAGACCACAGACGTGCAGTTTGTGTGTCAGATCTTAAAACCAGGTACACGCACGATGGAGACCCAGCAGTTTCAGCGAGGGGCCAAATTGGAGTTTCCAAACTCTGGAACTCCAGATCGCCGCTTCGCAACTCAAAAGATCATGGAATTCTTTACATCCTGCTGGAAAGATATGAACTCGATCTCTCTTTTTTTTTTTTCCCCAGGTTTCTCCCTCCCTTCCCCCTCCCCAAGGATTTGGCAGTGGATTCCCAAATCCCAAACAACACCCATCCCTGGATCCGGATTTGTGAATCCGGATCCGGATTCGGGATTTGTGAACCGGATTCACGAATCCTTGGATTTGTGTGCAGCCTTACTTGCAGACCAAGTCTTGAGCATAGTGGTAGCCGATTTCAATGTGCATTGTGCACCTGGAGAGGACTGGTTCTTAGACATGTCAGTGGCGCTTATGTTGTCAACCTTGATAACTGTTACTTTTGCAGTTGTTTGTCTGTCTATGCAACTTGCTGTCTCCAATAGCAAGCACACCTCAGCCAAGGCAATGTAATTGACTTTAGCTGTTGATAGAGAGACACAGTCCTGCTTACAGCTTGCCCAACTGACAACACCTCCATTCAGCATACACACAAAGCTTGAGATTGATTTTTTGTCATCTATCCTGCCTCCTTAATTGGCATCGCATCGGTGAATTGCAAGGGACGAAGAGACTCGGATCCAGCAAGGCCTCCAAACTGGAGCCCCAGATGCCGCGTCCCCTCAAGGTAGCGTATCATGCGCTTCAAAGCCTGCCAGTGCAGTGGACCAGGGTTGGCCACAAACTGGCTCACCTGCCCAACAGCATCTGTTGTATCTGGTCTGGTGGCAACTATGGCATACATTAGACTGCTCACTGTAGGCTGATATGGAATGCCCAGCATGTCAGTTTTCTCATCTTTGTTGGATGGGGACATTGATTTGGAGAGCTTGTAATCTGTGCTCATGGGTGTGCTGGCAGGCTTGCAATCTGTCATGTCATAATAATTGAGGATGGAATCGATGTGATTTGTCTGGTTTGGGCTGATTTTATATGCCGATCTGTCACGCTTGATGGAAATTCCTTGGTAGTAGTCAAGTAGACCCATGTCCTTCATGTTAAATATTCTGCTCAGCTGATTCTTGAGATTATCTAGCAGATCCTTCAAGGAAGAGAAAAGAATTAGGTCATTGACATACAAGGCGACCAACATAGTCCCTTTGTCGCTCTCATGCACATACATGCTAGATTCATTATCATTGTGCATAAAGGACTCCTTTGCCATGAATGTATCCATATTTTGGCATCAGAGTCTTGGGGCTTGTTTCATTCCATGGATTGATTTCACCAACCTACACACCTTGCCCTCAAGATCATCAACCCCCTCTGGTACCTCCATGAGTACCTCCTTGTCAAATTTTCTATGAAGAAAGGCTGTCTTGAAATCTATATGGTTGACTTCCATGTTCTTGGCAGTAGCAATGGCGAGCATTGGTTGGATGGCGGCAAATGTCACAACAGGAGCAAAGGTCTCATAATACGCGTGGCATGGATTTTGAGAGAATCCCTTTGCCACCACCTGAGCCTTGTCTATGATGCAATGCTGTTTTCTTTCTACTTTCAGCACCCACTTGGACCCCACCACATAAGCCCCAACAGGTCTGTCCACCAGCACCAATGTCCCATTCTCCTCAATGGAGCTGAGCTCGCTGAATATTACTTTGTCCCACTTTTCATTGTCAGGCCGAGTGAGTACCTCTGCGACAGATATTGGCTCGTCTCGAACAAGGAACGAATAGTTGAAGCTTGTCCATTCACCCCTGTCTGTGTTGTAATGCTGCCGAGATAATTTCAGAAGTTATCTATTCCTTGGAACTATTGGATGTTGCTGCTGTTGTGGAGGCTGTAGGTCTGATTCATCATCGATGATGGGAGAGGTATCTTGGTCAGGAGGGTCAGCTACGGCTGGATTTGAGTCTGACTCCTTTCGAGTTATCTTTATCAGCTCCTCTCCCTGTCACACCACCTAGCCCATGCACATGCCAATGTGCTGGTTCTTCATCTCCCTCTTCAAGGAGGGTGAGCCAATTTTTAATGGGAGGCGTCCGACTTCTTGCCGAAGAGGGTCTGGTTCATCCTCTTTTCTATGCCCTGCTTTGTGGTGAGTAGGAGGTAGTTTTCTTGTGTTGAATTCCCTGTTGCTTGAGCCAATCCATGTAGGCTTCGTACTCTTCTCCATTGTCCATCTTGAATGCCTTCACCTTCTTCTCACTTCGCAGCTCAACCATAGTGACAAAGGCTTACATATTTTCCTTCACCTCGTTATTTTTTCTGAGCAAATATATCCTTACCTTGCGGCTGTGGTCGTTGACGCAAGTGAGGAAATATCTGCTGCCTTGGTTGGATGGCATTCAGAAGGGAAATCACACATCAGAGCGGATAAGATCGAGGGGTACAAGAGCACACATACCATTGCGCTTGAAAGGTTTCTTCTTGGCCTTGTCCTCAAGACAAAACTCACAAGTTTCCCTGGCTACTTATTTTGCCTCATCACCTAGCTCCATCCCACGTACTAGCTCCTGCTTTCCCATTAGCATCAATTTGTGATGAGCCACGTGTCCAAAGTGCCTGTGCCACATGTTCTCAGAGCAAATGTGCTGGCTGGAATAAGCCCCAGTGGCTGCTCTTCTACTGCCGCTCCCACTGGTTCCATTGCTTCAACATGCCCTTTGTCACTAGAATCTCCATTTATGCTCTCCTCACAATCACTCAGCAAAAAATCCAGTCTTCATTTCTGTCATCTTCGTCGACAGGACGTAAAGTCCATTTATGAGAGAAAATTGTACAACAAATTTACTGGCAGAGTATAAGATGTTGATGTCCTTGCTAGGGACAATCACTACTTCCTTTTTTGTGAATACCACTGTCATGCCATGGTCAGTGATATTAGAGATGAAGAGCAGGTTGGCTGTGAAGGTGGGCAAATAGACTACCCCCCCTAGATTGAGGTCTGACTGTGTACTATTGATACCCACTGTGACCAAGTTGTCACCAATCCTCTTAGCTGCCTCAACCTTGCCGTTGACAACTATGAAGTTTTTTTCTCATGGAAGAAGAGAGATGGAATCTCTTCTCTCATAAGTGGTGTGCTCATTGGTGCCTGGATCAAGACTGTCATCCCCTAGCCTGAGTATCATCCTCCTTTTCTTGGAGGCACACACAGCCATCACGCCGATGGGATCCTTCCCACCATTTCTCCCTCTCTTTCCACCCCCATATCCTCCCTTTTTCTTGGGTACCCTTTACTCCTGAGCCCAGTGATCAGCCTTGCCACAGTTGCGGCACTTTCCTTGGTACTTGGACCCCTAACACTGCTTCCTATATTGTTGTTTCCCCTGTAGCCAGAGGAGGAGGTATTGTGGAAGGTGCCATTGCTTCGCGAGACAAAGGCAGCCACGTTTGCTTCAATGCTGCTGCAACGCATGGATTCATTTTGCATGAACTCTGAGAAAATGGTGCAAGAAACTTTCTCTTTGATCCACCTTCCAATCACTGCGATGACAGGACCCCAGGTCTCCAGCATTATCATCAGCAACATCAGGGCCTACATGTTGGATTTTAGGTCCCACTCTATGCTGGTGGCTTGTTGTAGGAGCATGTCAACTTCTGCAGGAAGTCGGTGACATCCTTTCCTTCACCCGGCTTCATGCTGATGAGATTCTATAGAATGAAGAGACGGTTGGCAAGTGCGGAGGACCAGAACACCTTGCCTAGTTTGGTGTAACCTGCGGCTATCACTGTGCAACCACTGATGTGTGAAAGGAGCGAGGGTTTTACAATGGAAACAATAACAACAAGAGCCTTCTTGTTTAGCTTTACCCATGCCACAAGGTCATCATCCACCTTTTTTAATTTTAGGATGGTTCTGTTGGAACATCCTAGCAATCCTCTATCATCCATGATGATTTCAGGTGCCACTTCTTGAGAGAAAACCCCTCTCCGTGAAACTTTGGTATTTAGTCCCAATCACCCCAAATTCATGCACGACTATACCTGTGTACACCACACATTTTTCTGTAAACGTAAATTCCAAGTACCTTCCTTGTAACCACCCATACATTATGGTAACTTTCATAGAATATTCCTCGTCGGATTGGAGGACGGAGTAACATAATGGAGAATCTTCCATGGAACGTCTACATAGATTTACACTTTAAGAGCTATTAAAAGAATCCCGGTTGTGTACATGATGTCCTGTCACCTCTATAAAGTTTCTCCTCCTTGTACACACGTGTACTTTTGTATGTCAATGTCATTTTAACTTCTTTCCACTCCCTTATACACTCCCCTCATACACTTTTCACTGGCCAGGGGGGAGGAGACGGTGGGGGGTGGGGGGGGCAAAGGACAAAAGCGTATGAGACAAGTGTCTGAAGGAGTGTATCACTAAACAAGTGACGTTGCGTTGAAATGACACATCTGTGTAAATGATACCCTATCACTTCCATGAAGTTTCTCCTCATTATTTAGGAGTGTATATTTTTTATGTCACTGTCATACTAGATTCTGTTAACGCCTCCACAGAATCCCCTCATACACTTTTCACTTGACGAGAGGGGGGCGGGGAGAGGGGGCGTCCAAATGGCAAAAGTGTACAAGGTAAGTCTATGAAGGAGTGTATGACTGAACAAGTGACATTGTGAACTCATATAACTTGTATGATGTTTCTCCTTATTGTACACAAGTTTACTATTGTATACTGCCATCATACGAATTTCTGTTCACTCCCTCATACACTTTTCACTTGACTGGGAGGGATGGAGTCGGGGGAGGGGGGTCCAAATGACAAAAGTGTATGAGACAAGTGTCTGAAGGAGTGTATCACTTAGCAAGTGACGTTACGTTGAAATAATACATTTGTGTACATGATATCACTTCGATGAAGTTTTTACTCCTTGTACAAAAGTGTACTTTTGTATGTCACTGTCATACCAAAATTTGTTCACCCCCTCATACAATCCTCCCATACATTTTGTACTTGATGGGGAGGGGGAGGGGTCGGGGGGGGTCCAAAGGACAAAAGTGTACGATGTAAGTGTATGAAGGAGTGTATTACTTAACAAGTGACGTTACACTGAAATAATACAATTTTGTACATGATCCCATAAAACTTCCATGAAGTCTCTCCTCCTTGTACACAAGTGTATTTTTGTATGTCACCGTCATACCAAAATTTGTTCACTCCCTCATACAATCCCCTCATACACTTTCCACTTGATGGAGGGGGGGGGGGGGGGGGGGGGGGGAGGAGGTCGAGGGGAGGGGTCCAAAACGGCAAAAGTGTATGAGACAAGTGTGAAAAGGAGTGAATCATTGAATAAGTGACGTTACCTTGAAGTAATACATTTGTGTACATAATGTCATATGACCTCTATGAAGTTTCTCCTCCTTGTACACAAGTATACTTCTGTATGTCACTATCATACAAAAATCTGTTCGCTCCCTCATTCACTCCCCTCATACACTTTCCACTTGATGGGGGAGGAAGGAAGGGGGGTCCAAAAGACAATAGTTTATGAGGTAAGTGTACAAAGGAGTGAATCACTAAACAAGTGACGTTACACTGAAAAAATACATGATCACCTACCATTGAGAGGTTCTCCTCCTTGTACAGAAGTGTACTTTTGTATGTCACCATCATGTTATCTTTTGTTCACCCCCTCATACACTCCCCTCATACACTTTCCACTCGACCGGGGGGGAAGGTAGGGGGGAGGGGGGATTCGGAGGAGGGGGTTCCAAATGACAAAAGTGTGTGAGGAAAGTGTGTGACGGAGTGCATCACTTAACAAGTGATGTTACGTTGAGGTGATACATTTGTGTACATGATAACCTATCACTTCCATCAATTTTCTACCCCTTGCATACAAGTGTACTTTTGTATGTCACTGTCATACCAAATGTTTTTCACTCTCTCATAGAATCCTCTCATACACTTTGCACTTTATGGGGGGAGGGGGGTCATGGGGAGGTGGGGGTCCAAAAGGCAAAAGTGTACGGGGCAAGTGTATTAAGGAGTGTATCACTTAACAAGTGATGTTACGTTGAAATATTTCATTTGTGTACATGGTCTCTTCTTGTTGAATATTTCCCCCCTTGTTCAAGTCTTGTACGACGGATCAACTCTGCCCCTTGTGGAGGTATGACCCCTGGATTTGTTGTAGGGTGACTCAACTATGCTCTGTCTCGTGTGAGATATGACCTGTGAGTACACCATGTAGGTGAGTGGTTAACTTGGCCATTTTGTTGATTTGGCCAAGTGAGAGGTCATGAGTTCGATCCTGGCTCCATGCACATCTTGGTTGTTTTGGAAGCTTCCAAGAAAGAAATTCCGTTGCTTCTGGGAAGGAACACGGCTGATCAGTCACCTTGGCACAAGGATGCTTATGTGTCAAGCCCACAGCGCAAGTCTCTTGGTGATGTGGCAGGGTCAAGCCANGCTAAGGCGTTAGTACTCTTGAAGGTGAAGTGTATGCCTGATTAAGTTTGGGGTGCATGACACATGTCAACAAAGGAAGAAGGCCTAAAAACCTTTGTGAGCTTTTCGGTTTCGCGGCTTCTCTGCCAGAGGTGGTTAGCTTAGTGGCTAACACTTCTGACGTCTATGACGTTTCTCCTCCTTTTACACAAGTACACCTTTGTATGTCGCTATCATACAAAGTTTTATTCAATCCTTTATACACTCCTTTCAGACACTTTCCACTTGACGAAAGGGGGGGGGGTGGGGGGTCCAAAAGACAAAAGTGTATGAGGTAAGTGTATGAAGGAGTACATCACTAAACAAGAGACGTTACAATGAAACAATAAACTTGTGTACATGACCTCTACGACCTGTATGATGTTTCTCCTCCTTGCACACAAGTGTACTTTTGTATTTTTCTATCATAAAAAATCGCTTCACTCCCTCATACACTCCTCTCGTACACTTTCCACTTGACGGGGGAGGGGGGAGGTGGAGGGGGGTTCAAAAGACAAAAGTGTATGAAGTATAAGAAGGAGTGTATCACTAAACAACTGATGTTCGATTGAAAAAGTACCTTTGTGTACATGATCACCTACCCCTTCTGTGAAATTTCTCATCCTTGAACATACAAATACTTTCGTCTGTCGCTGTCATGCAAAATTCGGTTCACTCTCTCATACAATCCTCTCTTACACTTTCCACTCGACGGGGGGAGGGGGGGGGGG